>OMNN01051489.1:0-25505 GCA_900302755.1 Chromis chromis | reverse complement strand
TTCTTATTAGACTTAGACTTGTTTTTATTGTCATTTACAGACACACTGTCAGTGCACATGTGAACGAAATTTCGTTGCTTTGACTCACAATTTGAGGACACAAATATTCACAGAATATTAAGGTGCTGATATGCATAAGTACACAGTTGTGCAGTGCAAAAAGAATAAGTTACAATATTGGGATGCAATAGCAGCATTTTAAAGTGCAGTGATAGTCCTATGGAGGGAAGGGGGGTGTATTTATAGTCCGTTCAGCAGTCTTACAGCCAGGGGGAAGAAACTGTCTCTGAACCTGGATGTCCTGCTGCGGATGCTGCAGAACCTCCTGCCAGAGGTCAGCATGGAGAACAGTCCTTGGTGAGGGTGGGTGGGATCCGAGGAGATGCGTTGGGCTCTTTTTATGCAGCGATTGTGTCCAATGTCCCGAATGGAGGGGAGCGGAGTTCCAATGATTTTCTCCGCTGTCCTCACCACCCTCTGCAGAGATTTCCAGTCAGAGGCCTTGCAGGCCCCAAACCAGACTGAGATGCAGCTGGTCAGCAGGCTCTCGATGGTGCCTCTGTAGAAGGTGGTGAGGATGGGAGGGGGGAGGGAGACTCTCCTCATTCGGCGCAGGAAGTGCAGGCGCTGCTGTGCTTTTTTGGTCAGAGAGGTGGTATTGGTGGTTAGCTACAGGCTAAACAGACACGTTCTCTGTAACCAGTGTTTGTTCATTGTTTATCTGAATGCATTTATTCACCCACTCAAGTTCGTTGTGCACATAGTTTCCACTGAGACTGACATAAGTGTATATGTTTGATTTCCATCTGGAAATATTTCATTTAAAAAAGTTATATTTCCCTTTATGTGTTGAATTGATTTGCTGCTAGGGCTTTAAGATATATCCAGGATTGTATTTACTTTTTAAATTCAGTCCTTTATTCACCGTCATCAGATGATGGAAGTCTATGCTTCTTAATGCAATCAGTGCCTTCAGCTGAGAGCTCTGACATCCATCAGTGAAATCAGCTTTCTTATATTTTAATAAGTTTCACAGAGAGCTCAGATGAAAGTACAGACTGAACAGACTAAAAGACTGATTTACTGAAGCAATAAATGTCTTTAGTCTAGGAACGTTGTGTGGGAATCCCCCTTTCTTCCAGCCTTGTACACAGATTTTAAGATTTTATATTTGTTCCCTCTCTACTGTCAAAGCTGTCATAAAGATAGTAATCTGTTAGTGGATGTGTTTTATCCGAGTATTTTCCATTTGGTGCAGCTTTTCTATGCAGCTGTTGTGCACATACACTCTCACTGATGATGACTAGCGTAGGAAACTGAATGTAACCATCCATATCGCTGCTCCCAGAGCACTGATGCTTTGATCTTAGAAATCTGGAATTGCTTTCACCCAGCCATCTGTTTGAACCTTGTGGGGTCCTTGAACTATTAAATTATTTTGACCTTAATTTAAAGAACACTATGTGTGTGAAAAGAGTTTAATATTTGACACGTGCACTCCAGACAAATATTTTATTATTAATAGTACATGCAGACAGCGTGCTCTTGACTTGACCCTGACAACATTTGAAAAGTAATCATTGTTTCACAGCCAGTACCTTTGATGAGACTAAGATTAACAATTTACTGCATGACTTATGAAACCACAGCCAAAATGTTTCTTTTAAATTTGACTTTGGTGTTGTGTTAAGAAAAACAAGGAGCAAAATCACCCACATTTTTTTTTTCACATGTCAGCTTAACTCCATTTCAAGTGAAAAACATCCCATTAAATATAACAATCCAACCTTTATTGATCCCCTTGGGGAAATTCCTTCTCTGCATCTGCTTCCTTCTCTTCTATTCAAAGTTAACCTTAACTATACATACTAGGAGCAGTGAGCTGAGGCGGTGCAGCGCCTTGGGAGCAGTCAGGGGTTAAGGGCCTTGCTCAAGGGCCCACAGTGGTGGTGACTGGGACAAGCTGTTGCTCTCACTTTCCCACCTCAATCTCTTGCCAGTCCGGGGACTCGAACCGGCGACCCACTAGTTACAAGTTCGCTTCACAAACCACTAGGCCACGACTGCCCCAAATATAGTGTCTTCTTTTCTTGTGACACTTGTGAGTTGTATGTTTTTACATGAATACAATTCAAATTGAGGTCATTTTATTGATGAACTTGTGGATGTGATCAGCACTGCAACATTTTACTCCTTGTAAAACATATTGTCTGTTTTAAAACCACAAGGCAAGTAGAAGCAAGTAGAGATGAAGCTTAACGAAGGTTCAATCAGGAAGACCATCTTCTTGCTCTTTTGCCCTGTTTGGTGCACAGATGTTCTGTTTTATTGACCAGAGGAATCAACCCTGGAGACATGGAGGGAGATATTCCCCCAAACTGGTATTTACCCTTTAATTGGATTGAATTAACACTAAATTTTAATTAGACTGAAATGTGCCCATTTGTCCCCATATGTCCACTCTCTGTGCATTGGAGATTTAAGTAGGGAACATAAGCCCTTCTCTTTGCATGTGCATCTACAGGCAAAAACGTCTACTTACAGATGCTGTATATGTGAATCACTTAAAAGGGAATATTCCAGGCTACCAATATTTGCTGTAGGACTATTGATACTTCCACCAATATCAGTACGTTACTTTATTACAAAGGTCACAAAGAATGAAATATTAGGAATCAGTTCAAAGCACAGCAATTTATTCTCTGTTTTTCCAGTTTTTTCCAGTTGTGTTCTGACAGTAGGATTCAACAAGTAGGTGCTTTGTGACATAAATACACAAAACATACAATAAAATGCAATCTGTGTACAATTCAGTGCAGGAATCTTGTAATAAATTATGTCTTTAGGAGCTATAAGATGACACTGTGTGTAAAAGGTGTATGTGAGATGGGCACAATAATGGAAAAACCCAACAACAACCCAACCTTGTTGTTTTCCTGACAGATGTGTTCACATAAACACAAATGTCAGGCTGTAAATCTGTTTCCCTTGTTTCCACTTGATTGTCAGATGAAGGATTTCATCAGCTTGATATTAGGAACAAAGCAGATCATCACTTCCTTTCTCATGAGATCATTGGCTGATACTGGCCGACTCCTACCTCCTGTCCTGTGCTTTGGGACATCGTTGGCAACCAGAGGAGACAAAACGCTCAAACTGCGTTGATGGTGGCCACATACGTCTTGAAGTTAGAGCAGCTGTTTTTTTATTTTTTTATTTTTTTATACCAGGAATCACTCACACACATCTGTGAAGTTTCACAACTCAGATACATCATCAGCTACTAGAGGACTGGTGACTCATTTGAACTGCATTTACAAATGTATTATTAGTGTTTTAAATAGTATTGTGCAATAATGTGGTGCAGTAGCAAGATTACTTTCCCAGCAAGATGAGTAAAGATGAGCTCTCTGGGGTCACGAAAGATTCCTGCATCCCTATAGTGACTAAACGACCAAAACCAGATTTTAATGGTGGACAGCAGCCTACAAGCAACAAAGACCAAACTAAGTTTGTGTCTGGTAATGTGGTGAATGAAATTACGTCTCTTTCCACTATTAACTCTCCTTTTTTCACATAGAGCCTTGAGAAAATAGCAATCACATACAACTGAAGATCCCCAGATTAAAAAAACATTTACGAGCCATCTAGGCAAGGAATATACATTGAAGAAAGCATTTGAAGACACTTACAATCTGATAAACGTGTTGTGCAAAAGTGTACATTTGTGTATTAATTGAAATGTGTTGCCACTTGTTGACCTCTTTTGGTATAGGCAACATTTTGTTTGGGTCTACCTGTTTGAGTCATAGCTCTAATAGGTTTTAGAATAGACTTACTCGAAGCGGAAGAGGAATCGGAATGAGGTTGTGACTTGACCAGTCTCTGTGACAAACTGAGGGTCAGAAGGTGAAGCATCCTGAGATTTTCTGGTTTGTATGGTGTACTGCGGATTTGTAAGGGCTTAGATGTGAATCTAGTTTGAAGTACATAATGGGTTTTGGACTTGATTGGTTTGGCTTCATTCAAGTGGATAGCCCAGGTACTCTTTGAAGATTACGGGATGGCGGTGTGGATCGAACTTGACTCGTGGGTCAACGTTGCAATGAACTCTGCACATTGCAGAAACAAAGGAAGGCCAAGCTGGCAGTCCGGTGCCACTAGTGAGACAAAAAGAGAAGTCGCTGGTAACAGGGGATTGAAGAGGAGTTGAAATAGTTTGACTTTGTTGTCAGCGAGGTGGCAGGTGAAGACTTTCTCTTAAGCTGTCTGAAGACCAACAGTGATCTGGTCGGAGATTTCACATGGAGAGACAGCACCAGGAGAGCTGTAAGGAATGTGGGAGCGTGATGAGTGTTTGTGGGTGCATAGAGAGAATGATTCAGCTTCTCTGCAGGTTTGCTGCTTCAGGCATCAACAGTGTTTTTTGTGTTTGTTTGTTTGTTTTTTAAAACTGGGCGGAGCTACGGGAAGCGCGATGATGTCATCTCTGGCGCGCAACCAGATGGAGGATTGTTGTGGTTTAGCCTATCACCTGGTCTAAGGTCTGGGAGTATGAAAGAAGTTGGAATAGTTTAACTTTGTTGTCAGCGCGGTGGCAGGTGAAAACCTTTTGAACGACGGTTTGGTCGGACTTTTCATGTGGAGGGACATCACCAGAAGATCTGCCGGGAGTGTGGAAGGGCGCCTATCGTTACCGGATGTGGCGGCTTCCCTGGACGCTCGCTTGCTTCGGGATTACGTTTTGGTCCTCCCTGGTTGTAGCTGGGATCGGATGAGTGTCTGATGCGACTGGAGAGAGGAGTTCTGATTGGAGTAATCTCTTCTGGACAAGCGACGCGGTTAATGGCGTTTCTGGATAGACGCAGATCTCCTCATCTCTGGGGCCTCGTTGTGGATTAGGCTGATCGGTGTGGAGGAGATCTGGAGCCGGGTTGGACGTTCCTTCATCGCAGGGCTGATGGATGAGAGGTTTGGTAAGTCAGAGTTTTCTAAAACTTTCAGACTGGCAATATTGCTGAGCATGGGGTGTGTTGATCCACGTGGGAAGGTTAGAGTGGTGTGTATAGACGTAGGACAGGATGGGGACTGATTGAGGTGTGATCCTGCTCCTTAACTTCAGCTAAAGATTTTATCTCCATTTAACTGAAGCAGATTCGAAAGTTCAGGGGTTCTTTGTTGTTGTCCTTTGAGCTGTGTGGTTCGGACATGCACACTGTGGTTCAACAGTCTTGTTATTTAATAGCCACACCTCATATCTATTATACAGTGGATACTGAACTAAAGCTTTACTTAAAAAAATATTGCAAATCCATTTGCAAAATCTGTCACAAAAATCACAATTAGATATTTTCACCAAATTGCTCCGCCCTAATTCAAACCACGGAGGAGTGAGAGCGCAACATTGTCCACAAGTGGGGTTGTGTCCCCTGACTTTTCCTCTAGTGCCACCAGTTGTGGACAAGTTTTCATTTATCTACTGGACACGATGGACTGACGCCAAAATTGTGAACAGACATTCATGATTCCCCAACAATGAATCCAGCTGACTCTGGTGATCTCTGGTGTCTTTTCTTGTAGCGCCACCATCAGGTTTACATTCTTAGTTTTGACTGCAGTGTCTCCACAACTGATGGATGGATTGAAATGAAAACTGGTGCAAACCTTTACACCCAAAAAGCCACAGCATTAACACCACAGACGTGAAGTGAATAATATTGCTCATTTTGTTGCAATACAATGTTCCACTTGGAAATATTGAGTTCTGGGATTGATGTGGATGCTACATGGACACGTACCACCCACCTAAATATTGTTGCAGACCAAACACATCCCCTCATGGCAGCAGCCTCATCCACCATAAAAATTGCTCAGGAATGGTTCAAGGAAGACAATAAAGAGCCAAAGGTGTTGAGTCAGCCTCCAGACTTCCTAGATCTGATTGAGCATCCAAGGGACATGCTGGAACAAGTCTGATCCACAGAGGCCCCACTCTGCAACCCACAGGATCCAAAGGATTCACCGCCAACATCCTGGTGTCAGATGCTACAGGAAACCCCCAGACGTCACCTGTCGATGCCCCAACAGGTTAGAGCTCTTTTGGAAGCACAAGGGGGACCTACACAATATTAGGCTGGTGGTTTTAATGTTGTGTCTGATTGGTGCATGTCTCTCTCAGGAGGCCTTCATCAGGTTAAAATCTTAATTTGTCTAAAAAGTTGGTTTATGATTAACTTGCAAAATGAATGAGCTGTGTTTTTTTTGTCATCCATCCATCCAACCATTGTCTTCCGCTTATTCGGGGCCGGGTCGCGGAGGCAGCAGTCTAAGCAGGGGTGCCCAGACTTCTCTCGCCCCAAACACCTCCTCCAGGTCTTCCGGTGGGACCCCGAGGTGTTCCCAGGCCAGCCGAGAGACATAGTCCCTCCAGCGTGTCCTGGGTCTACCCCGAGGCCTCCTCCCAGTGGGACATGCCTGGAACACCTCCCCAGGGAGGAGTCCTGAAGGCATCCGGAACAGATGTCCAAGCCACCTCAGCTGACTCCTCTTGACATGGAGAAGTAGCGGCTCTACTCCGAGCTACTCCCTGATGACTGAGCTGCAAAAAAACCCCTATGGACAGAAGACTATCAAGGATCGTGACGTCGCCAGGTATGGCGCAGCCGGGGCCCCACCCTGGAGCCTTTGCCCATGGGGCCTGGCTGGGCTCTGCCCGAACGGACGACATGGGCCCAACCTCCTGTAGGCCCACCACCTGCAGAGGGAACCGTAGGGGTCGGGTGCAATGTGGATTGGGGGGCAGTCGATGGCGGAGGCCTCAGCGACCCGATCCCCGGACACAGCTTTTAACTGTTGGGACATGGAACATTTTATTCTTTATTTTTGAACAAATCTTAGAAAGTTGGCATACCACAGTAACACACCAAACCAAAGTCCATTGTCTCAGACTAAACTAAAATGGTAAACATTATACCAGAGTAAGCACATTAGCATTACCATTGTTGTTTCCTGATAGCTTTGTGTTACTTCCTTTCCTTTTCAACTTTCAAAGTCTTTCATCCCAAGTATATCACCATAATAACCAAGAAGTAAAATGCCTACATAAAATACAGTGCCAGTAACCAGAGCCATGTTGCTGTTGTTTTTATTTGTCTCATACAATGTAGAATTACATTGTTTTGCAGAGGATATTAATGAGTCACTCGTCTGAAGTGCTACAAGATGTGTACTTGACCCCTGATCCAGACAAATGTCAGCATGGTCTATTTACTGTCTGTTTTCAGGCCACAGAAAATATTGTTTGTTGCTACTGATTCACAAGATTTGGTGTATTAATTAGCGAAAGCCTCTGGAGCAGATGTGCAGCCTGTTGGGAATTTTTAAACTGTCTGTCCTCTGGATGAGGCTCACAGTTTCCCACATCACCGCTCTGGAGATGAAACAAGGTGCTGCCCTTGATGGTGCTGACAGAGACATGTGTCATTAATATGATGAGGATATTAAACTGGTCTCTTCATAATGTCTCATGCTGCCAAACAACAGATGCTGCATTTGTGTGCAATAGGTGACAGTTTGCTCACTAACCCCGGTGAGACCTACCACAGCACAGACAGTCCAAGAAAAGCAAAACCAACAGCTGAAGTATCATGAAGTGAGTAAGTTTTATGGCAGAATTCCATCTTTAAAAGATGAATGTACATACTCACGCACATTTGCGCAAACCCTCCAGATGTAGTGATTACTCAGAGCAGGGGAGTATCACCAGTTGAGGTTAACAATCATGCATTGCATCTCAATTTTGAGGTAAACCCCAATTTTTCCATCTTGCAGTTATCACAGAGCGTAATTACAAATAGGATTATTCCCAGATCTTTGCAGATCATTGATGTTGTAATTTCCAATACCATCCAACAATAATGTCAGAATATGACGGAGTCTGATGCAGAATATGACCAACATCTCCTGGTGTATGAAGCATACCTAAATACTGATTCCGGCATCTGACCTTCGGATGAAGTGAATCTGGTTCCTGTTAGCGGTGTGTCCTCTGCTGCACGGTGCAGATGTGCAATGAGGCCTTTAAGGAACCTTGACACCCCGCCTCAGTGCCCTACTTCCATCTGGAAAAAAACTCTTTTCTGGAAAACAACAACTAATTTTAATTGCAATATGACTATATCCAATTCCAGTCCTCCCTCCTGAACTCCACCTCTGTCCTATTTTGTTTGACTGTTTGGCCGAAAGTTAAGGTCAAAGACAAGTGGTGTCAAACCATCCATCACTCTCACTTCTGGTAACTGTCTGCCTCGGATGACTCTTGACCTGGTTCAAGGTTCATGTAGAAGTTTATCAGGACTTTCTGCTGGGTCAACGTAAAGTTTTAAAGCCTGTTTCACTGATGGAAAATTCCACAGATTCACTGTGTGTTTGGAATAATCTTTACATAACACAAAGTTATCTTTACATATAAGAGTAACCGAACTTAATGCTTTAGATTCCTATTTTCTATTTACAAATACAGAACATAACTGAAAGACAGTCAAGTAGAGGACTTACCTTCTCTTCCAACCCTTTAATATTTAACCTGAAGTACTGATACTAAAGGATGAATTACTGGACCACGTAAATTTGCAGTATATCAACATAAGTAAAATGTGTTATAGAGTTTGTATTCTATCACTCAGTCAGAAATGGAAATATGAGCCTGTTTCACCAAAATATCTTTAGCCACTACAGATGTAAACATTTCTCGGCATCAGAATAAGTCAGATTAAGTTTTTGTCAACTATATCAGGGTTTTTCCTGGTTCATAGTGGGTCTTTTGGAGGTGAAAACAAACAACAGTAAGATCAGTCTGCACGCTGAAAGCCTATGTTTCCCTGTTTGATAGAAATCTATGTATCTTCTTGTTATTTGTGACCACTTGATAGATAAAAATGCCTATTATCTGTGAGTAAATAAAACCAGAATTAACAAAACTGGTTAGAATTTTTTTAATATTTACTCGTTTTTTAAATTCATTCACAATTCTTATTATTTTGATGCTCGTACTTTTCCTTTGTTGGTAGCTAAAGTCTCTCTTGCGGCCATCTTTGGAAGGCATCAAAACTTCCTCTATGCAAGGAAAAGTCCTGTATCTGTCCTAATAAGATTCCATTGTGATTGTATATTAGTAAACTAACTAATTTGGCCCATTTATTTACATTTAGAAGAGGATTTAACATTTAAAATATACAGTGAGGTCATAAAATCTAATTCATTGCTGTGTTAATATTAACCAGTAACATATGAAACAGTTACAGACCAGCTACAACATTAATATACTTATATTTGTCATATCCAAGACAAATTCTTGGATATGAGTACATAACAGTACTGTCCATGTTTGTGATGTGCCTTTATAGTATTCAAAACTGTTGCCCCGTTTGCTCAGAGAGACTTTTGCCTCCAAGACGCTAACATCGTGCTGACTGTCATGAGGTGCCATGACTTACCTTTACAGCTGAGATATTTTGACAGACGTGTCTTGCTGAGGTCAAGGTGCTCTGTTCGGTATGTGTTTCAAGGGTGCGATGTATTTGAAAGCCTGTCTCTGCCACAAATTACCATGTCAGAGATTTCAAAATAAAATGCAAGTTACTGCAAGTTTGGTAAAAAATATTTAAAGATTATACACACTTGCACGGTCCAACAACTGCTACTTCTTTATTAGAGGCATGTGCCAGGGACTGACTCCAGGTGTTTTTAGGGAAAAACACCCTCAAGAAACTACTGGTTCCCAGCTTTAGTTACCATCTGTGTATGTTTATATAAGTGCCACACATGGCCAGGTTTTGTAGAGTGGTTTTCACTTCTCAGGTTGACAGTTTTTCTTTAGAGTTCTGAAGAAGTTAAGAGCCCCAGTATCAAGCTCACTTGTATTTCTTTTTAAAATAGACATTTTTGGCATATTAGGTAACAAGGATTGGAAAAAATGGACACCCAATACGCTGGACAGGTTTATTTATCTCTGTTTTTCTTTTGGCTGAACAGCTTTCTTGCTCCTTTAAGGAGATCAGGAATTTGTGAGGGAATGAATTACAATTTTTTCAAGCTCAACTAGTAATATTTTTTAACTCAAATTCTCTGAATCTGAGTGAAAAAATGTTCTGTTTTAGTTTTTTCAGTAATTCAGAGCAGGACTTCAGTGGGCCATATAAGGTCAGATCTGCTCTTTTTGTGGTTGCCTGTAGTTGTTTCTCATATGCCACGCATTATGTCTAGTGTTACAGCTGCTGACGATATCAAACCAGCACTACACAGAAGTAGCCAGCATGCAGAGATTACATTGCAGCTTCAAGACGGCAGCTGTCTCCGGGTGATGAAACGAAGCACGTCGGTGTGAATTCTCTTTTTCACCTGTGAACGGACGATGGGGGAGAGAGGTGCCCCTCGAAATTGAACATTATGCAACCGGCTCGTAAAGTTTTTTCCTCTCCCTCTGTACACTTTCTTTACATGACAGTTGTTACAAGCTGTACCTCAAAGGAAGTGTAAAAAGTGACGCCACCTGTCATTTTAATAACTAGTTTTTGTAAGCCCTGGGCAAAGGCCAGCCTTATACTCTTCTCTGTTTAAACAGGTATAACATGGTGATAAGGCGCCCACACAGAACCTTAGTTTGATTTCTGCTACAACCTCTACAGAGATCATTGCACAATGCACATGAAGAATGTCCAAGTCACATAAAAACACTAGTCTGTGTTGGAAAAAAGACACAAGCAGTAAAATGATCCAGGAGAATCCAGATTGGAGAGGATACAGTAATTTAATTTTCCCTAAAGTATGTAAAGTAGTATTACTGCATATCCTTAAACAGCTGTTGTTGACGGTATAATGCACTTTGTTACACTTTATAAATATGCATTTAGAGGTTCACATTAGGTTATTTCTCCGTCCACGTGTGAGGATATATAAGGTCACTGCATGAGGAGTGTTGACTAAACAGATAGTATATCAGGCGCTGGAACGGCAGCCATATTTCACTTGTATCCAGGAATTACATCAACTTGTCATTACTTATTCTGATCTGAACGCAGACAGAGAGCAGACGGAGGTATGTGAACGATGTTGTGTGTAAATCAGACCAGGGGGGATTCAGGGTAACATTATAGAAGAGTGCGGTTTTGCATTGTACCAGCTGATTGGAGCTACATGTGGTGCAGGATTGGATTTGATGAAATGAGTAAGTTTTGCTACATGTTGGCAAAAGGTTGAGATATGTACAGTTTGTTTTAATATTGAAATAGAACACTCTGATTGCAGTATAGATAGTTGTGGTCCTGCTATGTGGTGATGTTATAGTCCAGTCTTGTCTTATGACAGTGTTGTGCTTTCCTGTTCTCACTCAACTTCACCCTCAACCTAACTGGTCAAGGTAGACGGCTGCCCTCCCTGAGCCTCGTTCTGCCAGAGGTTTTTGCATTAAAAGGGAGATTTTTTTTCTTTTAAACTTTTAAAAATAATTAGAATTAGTTGTGTTTGTCTCTATAATATGAAATTATAATGTTTTCACCTTAAATTGTCAAGCGCCCGAGAAGACACATGTTGTGAACTAGTGCTATATAAATAAAACTGAATGGAAAACTGCACCTGCTGTGCAGATATAAAGTTACAAAGACATAAACTTTTGTACTTATCAGTTCTTTTGCAGTAAAAGTAAACCCCAGCGGTACAACTAAGAGTTTCATTTAATGTCATCAGTCAGATGACACAGCTACAAAACAGACGGTCCCTTTGGGTTTGTCAAAGTCTGGATGAAGTCAGTCGTTTGCGTTGCTCCCCAGGTACGTCTCTTGGAGTTGATGTCTTAGCTGAGCATTCCCCAGGTGGCATTCCAACAAGGGGAATCAGCTTCAAAACTGTACAGCAGAAATGAGGTAAGTTTTATATCACTCAAGTCAATGAGTGTCGCTTAGGATTTTTCCTGCTTAGAGGAATTTTTGGCAGCCCCCTAAAGAGGTTTTAGCTAGTGCCAAAGGAAAATAATTCACATTAATTTATGTGTTTGGCAAATGGGGTTAAGTTTACTCAACCACACTAGACATCTGTTTATCAAATGGTGAGAAATTACAGGAAAATGTATACACAACAAATTAGGAAACACAGCCTTGTTGCCTTTATTGTACACGGACTGATCAGGCTGACTGTCACTTAACAATGAGAAAAAGAAGCTTACAAAACCCTTATATGTTCTGATTGCTAGTATTAAGATTCCATATACCATAAACTCTAAATTCAAAAGGCAGCTGTAAAAGCACCATCTGAGAAGCTGAATGAGAGGTTGAGCCTGTAGATCTTCCCCTTCTCACCCATCTGCAATATTTGCAAAGAAAATGACTGACAGCATTTTTATCAACCCCCGAGTGGAACTCTTGCAGTCAGTTCCTAACTCTTCTGTTTGTGAAGTGACCTGGGTGAAATGAGGTCCGATGGCTTTATGGGGGCTTTGGGACTTCCTGGAAATGGCAGTAATTGGATTTAGACTGTGACTGCTCTCCTGAGGTGTGACACAAAAGCTATGAAATGCCAGAAAAACAGGTTTCGGCAAAGGTGCTGCTCGTAAATACAGTCATAATGCAAAAAGGGCAGATGGCATGTAATTTATAACAATATTAAAGGAGGACGAAATAATCTTGTTTAAGCTGAATAAATTCACATCAGGGTAAGATTTTTAAAATTTTTGGATCTGGTTGCTATTTAAAAAATGTCTATATGATCCATTTTCATTTATTTACAGCTTACTATACAATCACAATACCATTTGTTCATATTCTTACACCCACTGTTCATTCATTAGGGCTGCAGTGAACCAGATCTGTGTCTGTTCTGTGATAAACACAGGCGGGAGTGTGTTTGTCTTTGTTGACTACAGAGGATGCGTGTGATCTCTGTGATTTTAGAATGAAGCAGCAGAGCGTCGAGGGAGGAAAAGGGTGAGGAACTACTGCTGTAACATGCAAAACAGGACAAAACATACGACCGCCAAGCTGACATAACACAGAACAACCACACTAAAGCCAATGCTGACGTAGCGCTGCAGCACCTCATTGTCTGTCTGGGCTTAATGCTACCATCACTCATACGATCTATACTAATATAATATGAATAGGAATGCTGTTTGTGGGCTGCAGGTCAACAGCCAGAAGTTAGAAGATTACGTTGAAAGCCCCCGGGCGCAGGGGAAATGGTAAAGTCTTTAACTCAAAACTTACCAAAAATTAAATGTAAAAACTCTTTCAGCTCTTATACAGCAAAAGAAATATACACTTGAAGTCTCAGTTCCTTTCTGGTTTCCAAGTGATTGCTTGTTCCCTTTCTAATGTGTGCTCAATCCTGTATTTTGATTGTGGCAGTGTTTCTGCACCTTTGTCAAATGCAAATCTGGCTTTTTTCAACTACTTTTAGTGAGTGAATAAACTCGGCTGCATAGTGCTGTCAGAAGGTGGAAGTATAGGTAATACTATGCATGACTGTAATGAACAGACTAGAAAGGTTGTAAAAGCTAGTTGTTCACCCACTGTAAAAAAAAAATAAAAATCAAAGAAAAGGAAGAAAAAAACAAATCTTTGGTCACGTATGACAAAAAATGGAGAGAAGGCTTTTTTATATTGCTCAATTGGGCAAGTTGTAATTATTGTTTCCTCAGTTGTTATTGAATATGTTTCCTGCTGTTCAATGCTTCTCTAAATGTTTTCTACATCTGAACTTACCCAAAAAAGGTGTTTCCATCTCCCATGAAGTGTGTTCCTCCTCACGTTTAAGAATATTTTAGCAAAATTGAGGAGCTTTTAGAATTTTGCCATTCCCATTAACTTTTTTCTTTATGTTAGGGATGGTAATTTATGTTATTTTGTACTTATGCTTAGGAAGCAGAGACACGTCAATAACTACTTACGTCTGATTAAACTGATGGAGTTTTGATGTGAAGCTGATTTTAGGTCAATTTTGAATTTACAAGTATCGACATGCAGAATGTACTGAGTGTAAAAGTAATTTAAAAAGTGAGTCAAAAGATCCCTTTGTTATTTATTACCATTTGCTTTTCTGAAGCTCTGTGTGGCAAATGTATGCAAATTGGCTGCAATGAAACACTGCATGCTTTGCTTTACAATGAGGTCACATACATCTCATGCAGAGTTGATGAAGAGAGAAGTGATATCAGTCATCTGTGCTGCTGTTGAGCCACAGTTGGTTTCACCTCCTCTGTTCTCCCTCCTGTAGAGTCAGAGGGTTTGCATCCACACTTGGCTCCACACAGCGGGACTTTCTGAAACTTGGCTCGACTCAGGACAGTCTGAGCAGAAAGCAACGGGCTCTGCACAAACGAGGCACAAAGACTCAGGAACACAATAAGAAATGGTGATTCCCCTCATGTTTTGAATAAACCTCAGCTGCTCTTCACTCGTTTATCGTCTCTGACGATTTGGCATCACATTGATTGGATTGAGTTTGCTGAGATGGAGCTTCATGAGCTCATAGCAACTCTGCACACCAGCAGGTTCTCACTTATTTATTTACGTTCGTGTGCATGTCACTTTTTCTTATCTGCATTTCACATGTTTATTTTGTTCATGTGGAAACTGGATCTGGTTTACGTTCCAGCTGTGGAACTGTAATCACAGCTGGAACCTAAAGGTTTCCATATCTGCTTTTGACAATCCAACATATGAAAATCATATAAGCTCAGTGTGATGTATTGTTCATTCAGGCAACAACACAGTCACTGTTCTTTACACTTTTAGGTCTTCAATAGTTTTTACAGTAAGCTGCATATTTATTTTTCGTTGAGCCAAGCTGTAAATAAACCAACAGTGTCTTATTTACACATCCAGCAGTTACATATGATCATTTAGTGGTCTCTAGTGAATCCAACTCCCTTCTAGTCTGACTGCAGCTTAATGCTGCACACAAAGTGGTACTGAAGACCTGCTGGAAACAAAGCTGATGACAGCACAGTTTGTGGGTATTAAGACCAAAAACAATAAACTAAAAGAATCTTGATATCTTCATAGGCGATCAAGAACTGCAGCTGCATGATAATAGTTTCCACCTTTCATATTCAATCTGTTTTAATGGTTTATTTTCAGCTATGCAGCGTATTCAGGAAGTTAAAGCCAAACCAAAGACACGTAGGTCAGCAAAAACAAGCAGGAACCCACATCTAGCCGTGTTTCCACAGCACATATTCATGTACATTTTAAAGTATTGCATTAGAAAATGTTAAACGAATTGACAAATTTTTTTTTGTTAAACCATCCCCAACTGCATAAAAAAAAGTTTCACTTGCTTGATTTTGATTGTGGTTTTTGACTTCTGTGAAAAAGTGTGTGCTTCATGGGAGACCAAAACACCTTTTCTGAATAGGTTCTGACTTTGCGAAAATTTGACTGACATGACGGATCATTTTTCTTCTGTTGGCATCATTTCCAGACAACATGAAACATCCAATACCAGCTGATATGAAAGAATAATTACAACTTTCCCGATTCAAAACTCTACATTTTTCTCTCATAGCAACTGAAAAACGTCTCAGTTTTATTCCCTGCTTCTTCTACTGTATATTACAGCAATGTAGCCTAGACTGCCACCTTCTGGTGAAACTACACAGCAAAATGTATTCACTCCAAAGCAGTTAATGAAAACGAGCCTAATTCACATTTCATTTTTTTGAAATCATTTTTTGCAACAATTCACAAGTTTGAATCAAAACTGCTTGACGTTTATATGGAAACTCGGCTACTGCCATATTTTTTTTATAAAGTGACTGTGCAGCAAACGGCTGCTTGTTAAAACACTCTAACAAGGAGCAACACCAGTGCACATTTGGAGTTCCTGGTCAGCTGTTGAATCAAAGTCCATTATTCCATGTTTTTCGAGTTCTGGTGTATTTTCAACTAACTCCATCCATCCATCATCTAAACCCACTGTATCCTGCAGAGGGTTGTGGGGTCTGGGGCTTATCCGAGCTGCAATTTGCCTAGAGGTGGGGTTCAAACTGGACAGGTCCTGAGGGAAATATCTATCACTTAAATCTGGCCTGTTATGCTTCAGTATGTTAATTGGTTAGTTGCTAACTGTCCGTGTTGCTTTGATGCTATGCTGGGAGAGTTTTTAGACCTTTTTCACTCGAAGCAGCTGCTTGCTGCTGCAGAAAACAACACTGTTTAAAGTATAGCTGCATATGAAAAATCTAAAATGAAAGAAGCTGAAAAGCATCATAATAGCAGTATTGGGATCCATTGCTTTCATAAACTATTGGTTAATATCATAAATGTGTGTTCATGCCTGCTGTGTATCAGAATCCATCGGCCATATTCAGCTTATAAAGTAAAACAGCGCGCTGATATTGATTTCATGCTCAGCATTAATATTAATGTGCTTCCAATAGCTCATACAGTTCACAGAGTTTACCTTTGTTCACTAAGTTGATAGAAACCATGCACAACAACATTCATCTCTTCTTTAGAACAACCTCTGTGGTCCCAAACAACATGTTTTTCCCTGATAACATCCGTATGCCACAGAACCACCTCATGTAGAAGATTAGTCGACTCCGGCCACCCCCGTGTCAGGCCTCCACCTCAGGCAGGTCTGTGTTTGGCGTCAGTAAACTCCTGCTGGGTTATGTAACACCTACAGGAGAGAGCTGGTGATTTATTGTACAGGTGTTGGGAGGCTCGGAGCTTGTGGAGCTCCAGTCATAAAACAATACTAGGGGCATGTTCACTGACTAGCAGGGTCAAGATGCACATGTGGACAGGTGGAAACGTGCGTTAGCCTTCGTTCTCATGCAGAAGTTTACAGACTTTCATACATGTACACACATTCATTTGTCAATTACATCAAGGACATGAGTTCTCTCTGTTTATCTGCTTGTACTCTGTGTGTCAGAGCCAGGTGTTGAGTTGGTATGAAGGTGAATGTGTGTGTGTGTACATTTAATGAAAGACAAGGGAGGCCCGAGGCTTCAAATCTCAGAGGTTTGCTTGAAATGATTGTGTCATATATTGTCTTTATGATCCACAGAGGCTTCAGACGTTTTTAGTCTAGGAGGGAAGATGTGTGTTGACATTCCGTTTGAAGCACTGCTTCCATTTGACGTTTTCCACAATTTAGAGGACTGTATGTAATGTTCAGACATACTGAATTCTCCATATGTCTCATCCATAACATTCAGTTACAGTTATCATGACAGTTCCTCCTTTGTCAAAAAATCATAAATTTAAAGAGCTCATTTCTGCTTGATTTGCCAACACGTGTGGTTACTGGTGATAATCCTGAGAACATCTTAATAATACAAAAAAGATACTCTTTATTATTCATATGGGGTCAGGAAACGTGATGAGTAGCTGCCTATGTCAGAGTTAGAACAGGAGAAGACAAACAACTTCTGCAGCTGTATAATCGATGCAAATATGTTTCCTCTTGAAAGTGGTTGAGATCAACATTACGTAATTACATGACATATGTGTCTGTAAACTGGCTCTTCTCCTTTATATTTCATCCAGTAAATGCACGTGTCATTTCCTGAGTGTTCATATGCATGCCACATGCCCTTTAACTCCAACGTGGGAAAGACAGACTGACAATTATCATATGGAACCTGCTTTTTTCACCACGCAGTTCACTGACTGTCCTCACTTTAGCAATCTGTGTGGCACCATTTTCAAAGACCCCTTCACTAAAACCTTTGAGCAGCAACCTACATGCTGATGATGGTAAGTTTTGATTTTTTTTACACAAAGTTGACTTTATGGATAGCCCTCCTTCTGAGGCTGATAGTGAATCCTGCCTCCTCTCCAGACACTCAGGTAGTAGGCCATGCTCAGAGATCCCACCACAGACACCAGCAGGATAGCTACTACCGGCACTATTTTCCACATGGCCGATTCTTTTGCTTCTTTATTGGAATCTTGCTCCTTCATCAGATATGGCTCTGGAGTAGTCGACAACTCCTGATCCGCCTCGGTCACCAGCCCATGTACTTCTGCTTCAGTTTCAGGCCAAATGATTTCCCCCTCCATTAGAAACTGGCTATCAGCTTCATCGTACTGTGGTTTCTCATGGGTGTTGATCCAGTGGCCCCGGATGTATCGAGGATTGCCTGGTTGACCACTCGATGTGGTCAAATGGGCCAAAAACAGAAGAATAAGTGCAAACATGACGTGAAGATTTGGATCATGCAATAAATCAGGCCTGTTTGGGTCTTTTTTGGAATAGCTGGAAAGACCTACAATGAATATGCTTACAACATTTGCTGTCGAACAGGGATTGTTTTTGCATGTTTGGATATTTTCCAAATCTGGCCACTAGACTGTTGTTGAGCCAGTGAGGGTCGACAAAGAAAGATGGTACAAAAAACCCATAGTTTGATAGTGTCCGCATTGTCATTCCATTCTTCAGTGCTGACACAGCGCTGTGGAGATGGTCTGGCTAAGTGAGACTACAAGTAAGTATAAACACATTAATGTTGTTGCAGGATAAATCACTTTAATAAATCATCCATCAAAAATAAGATGAAACTATTAACGCTCTGCTTGTTCTAATTAAAGACCCTCTGTGCTCAAATCAAGTTTTTCTATCTGTTCCATATGGTGTTTTTTATATGCTAGAAGACACATCATGAGCAAAATGAGCAGTAAACACCATGGCTGAGCATTTCCACCTTAAAACACCTTAATAATGACATAAAAACATGCATTCAGACCTGTGGGGTCAGAGATCTGCACATTCTTGAGGAAACAACAGTGTAGACTTACTTAAAGGCACGCAGGTTTTTAAAATTTGTAATACTAAATATGCAACTTTGGTACACGGTGGGTTTTTAGGGGTTGAATCAGTGACAGGAGAGGGAGTTTATAACTTTTTGCATGTTTTGACTGCATGTAGTTGAAAAGTATTGGCATAACTTAACTATAAGATGTCAATGCTGTAGATAATTAACATCCATGAATATGCAGCCATAAAACTATAAGGAAGAGAGGCTGCCAGTGATACAAGTAAAGTGATAATTATGACTACTAGTATACTTATATGACATTATATTCATCACCTAAACATGACTTGTTTGAATAACAGTCGAGTTCCTTGATCACCAATGTAGTGGGTGCTGAAGATAAATAAGCTTTTTTCTTTGGTCACAAAACTGTAAAAACGTCTGCAGTTTAGTTTAAGTTGAAAGGAGGGGACTCTGAAATGGGTAGAGGATGGACTCCTGATGCCTCTGGGGAGAGTTGAGTATTTTCAAAGGTTGTTTTAAGGGTGAAAAAGTGTCCTGATCTCCAATGATGGATTTAAAGGCTTTTCATCGGTGCACAGCAGATGTGCCTTCACAGATGTCAGAGTCGACAAATGTCTTCTGGAGCAGATGGTGATTTGTGATGTATCCGACGCTCAGCTATGGATATTTTGATACTTGGTTTAGTTCGATTTTAGATCCAATTTTAATCAAACACAGATCATTCTTCATTAGAAATATGCTTTATATATTCTGGTGCCGAGTCCCATCCATCAGGGCTAAGTGGACATACTTCACTTCACTTGTTATCACTACTCTCAAAAATATCCTGAAATGGAAGCAAAGTGGAGACTGGAAATATCGCTGGAATTCGCCAGCAACGTTAAAGGCCCACAAATCGCTCTGGAGCACACTCAGTTTATTTTCACAGATAATTTAGGGCACTATGAGTTGTGTAACATCATATTTTCTCCATTTGCACATGTGGACATGGTGCAAAAATATTGTGCAATTGTGCAAATATGTTCTAGCCGCAGCTGAGTTGAAATTGGAAAATCTGTGGAATTGAACTAAAAGGGATTAGAGGGAGGCGATATCGGGGATAAGATGGTGTCAGACTGATATTAACGTTGGAAAGAGTAGAGCTCTGTGGATGGAGTGGAAAGTGAAACAACTGTGCAGAGCTGACACTGACGTCATCTGTGCTTCAGCTCTTGACAGAGAAAAGCTCTTTCATCCCGCCTCTAACCCTCTGTGTTTTAGGAGAACAAACCTTTTTTTCTTGGTTTGTTGCACACTCAATGCCAGTTCTTGAGCTTGACTTTTTATTTTTTTGTTCTGGGTCAGAGGGAGAATGGATCGTCTTGTACGCAAGCCTGACTTCTACAGGAATGTCTGCTAACCAGGTTCAGTCTTTTATCATTGTGTGAAAATACATAAAAACCGAATACATCAACAAGATATATCTTTGAGTCCACCGGTTTCATACAGAATGGTTTGCTCAGAATTATCCAGATAAACTTTCCCAATGTGAAACTGATTTTAATATCAAATAAAGCAACTACCGTGAGTACATTACATAAAAGTAACATAAATATGATCTGAAAACATTAAGAGTGTCATATTAACTGGGGGTCATTATATGTAAAATACCAAAATATTTTCTATTGATATTTGTTTCCCCACTTTCCTCCATAAAAAAGTCATACAAGATATTTAAAGTCATATAGAGCAGGAATTTTAATCACGAGAGACAGTTTTGATTGGAACGGTTGGAATGGTTACATCATTTACCAATGATACTGTGGGAAATTACTTTGGCTTCCTATTATATGAAATGCCAACCGTAGCTAGTATAGAGCGTCACTTTCACACATTAATACTTAGCATGCAAATTCCTGCTACATCTCATATTGCATTTTTTTCCTGATCTCTGCAGAGCTGAAGATGAATCCTGTGCAATTAGTAGATGAGGATTAGTGGTGCGAACATCTCTGGGCCGTGGACTGTTCTCCAATGGTAACCATCCATTACTCAGAGTGGCCATGTCCTTAATCATACATAACTTTAGGCCATGATACAATTAAATGAGTATAAAAACATTCCGCCGCCTGCACAGTGATCATGAACTGGGAAATTAGCTATAAAGACTAACACAGTTTTTGTACCAGCCTTTAAACATGTTTATTTCTGCTGTAAAGTTGGGCATTTTAACATGGGGCTCTATGGGGATTTACTCACTTTAGGAGCCAGCCCCCGGTGGCCATTCGAGCTTCTGCATTGGTTTTATTTCTCAACCCCACAGTTTGCTGCTTGGTGGATGCAAGATACTATTGTTGGAATGGAAAGGTCGATACTTTAGCATCCCCATCCTCTTCCTCAGTGCTCATCAATGGGTGAAAGACAACTTCAGACTTATTCTTGTTTTGGAACAACCTTCGTTCACTTGGCTTTTTGCTTCATTATATTTGCATTTTTCGCACTGTGTCCACCATTTTCCATAGCTGGCACCTAGTCGTACTTTGACTGTATAAGTCTGCCATTTCCTCCGCGCATTTCACGCTATGTTTCCTTGCCCTTCTGCTATGTAGATGTTACTGCTTCCAAAATCTCTTCTGCCACAACATCAAATCAACAACAGGAACAACCTCCAAGCTATTTTTGTTCTGTGAATTAGCCATTTTAATGACAGTGCTTGCCTCCCTGCATGCAAATGTTCACTTTATCACTATTTTGCAGCAGCTGCTACATCCCGGGCTTAGAACCACCCAAGATGATTGAGATTAGTTTAAAGCCAGAGCGATTTTTGTTTTTTACCCCCAATAGCAGAATGATAATGAGGTGCAGTCAGACCATTCTGCAGTGCTGACACAGCAAAGTCCCACCATCATCTGTGCACTATTATTGACTAATTGACTGGTGGCTACACACCCTCTGCCCAAATGTTGGAGGCCAGAAACGTTCCGAACACAGCAAAAAAGGGATAGAAGAAGAACATTTAGGCAGGGATGTGTCTTTACTTTTTTTCTTAGGAAAATCCTGCGTTTTATACCTTTTAATCTTTTCTAATTTTATTTTAATGTCTTGCCTTTGCAACAATCAAGGGTATAATCCTTTCGACTTTGTGAATAAACTCACATTTTGATAGTTTATATAAAGAAAATAGTCACAGCTGTGCAGGTAATTTTGTTATTGAAGGAACTCTGATTATTGCTCTAAATAGCTCAGCGTCCCATAGAACTGCCCCTGTACTTAGTAAAGGGCCTCAGGCAAAGTGTCTGCTTGTGATTATAGTGTAACGGTTACCAAGCTCATGTGAAACTTTAAACTCTTTGTCAGAATAATGCCAGTGAACAACATTGTCCTCTGTATGACTGAAACGTGCAGTTGGGACTAATAAATGGATCTTTGGTGCCTTTAAATTTAAACATGAACGCACTCTTCAACAGGGTCCGCTCGTGTTACGGCCTTTTTCTCACCAAAAGTCTGGAAAACATAACTTTGTGTATGTGGATATGTGCTCTTTGATGTGAGGACATATGAATAAATCATTTCACTTGTTCAAAGAAGTGCGAGTGAGTGCTGACGTAAGGATGGTTACAGTCACTGCACTTTTATCAGAAGAACAAAAACACATCATCAGAGTCACAAGCGTTTCATTAGTATTAACCACAACTTAAATATTCACTTAACAAGCTACAAAGTTGGAATCAATTAATAAGAAACTTAATTTGCAAAGTGTGTTTTCCAGTTAGCTTAGCTTAGCGCAAATACTGGAAACAATGACTGTACTTGGACTACAAAATCCTCTTAAGCTCAATGATTGACACATTAAATATAATTTTGTTAATCTCAACCAACTGTCTGGCAAGTAACCTACAATTTTTATACTTTCATGGATTAAACAAAGAAGAAATATGGTGTTCATTAGCAAAATTCAGAGCTGCTGCTTGCTGCATTTTCATAATTACATGGAGTCAGCCTACTGCCCATCAGCAGATCACTTCTCAGAGGGGTCATCCTCAGAATGACGTTGCTGATCTTACACACTGTCCAACTCTGAACAAAACCTGGTGATTCATGAATGCAGACATAACAGGAACTGATGGTATGAAATAATTTAGGTATGACGACCGATCGGACCAAGCAGGACTCCAAACTAATTTTACATTTGTTGCACAGGCCCTCGTAACATTGTCATTTAGGTGCACCAGAACATAATAGAGGGCTGCTTGCGCTGAATAGTCCTTTATATGGATACAATTTTTTGCTAGTTTATGTAAACATTGGCAATTTTTGAACACTTGTAGATAAATATTTTGCACATTTAACCTTTTTCATTCTGATGATCTGGCACTTAGTAAAACGTAGCTCTTATTTGGCTGGATTAAAATGTTGCATTTCATTGTAATTTCGGACTCCTCAGTGCTGCTGCTGCTGCTGCCTGGTGCTGGACAAGTTTCTTGGAGACACTGTACTGTTATAACGTTTTAGTTCAGATACACAGACAGCAAAAGCGCTGTCTACAGTCATGCTTTGGCTGCACGCTGCAATAAACTGTTTCATCGAGTCTCAATATTTCCGACAGGTTGAGAATTTATTTGTGGTGTGCATAGCCAGTGTGCATACAGAGACTCATGGAGTTTAGAGAGGGGGAGTGAACTCTGCTTGTTTTCTGAGGCTGTAATTTACATGTTGTTCTATTTGATGTTCTATAAATGTCTCACACGTGTGCTATCGTTACACACTACAATTTACAAAAGTTCCCTGAATGCTTTAATGGTAGCTGTGCACAGAGAAGCCTCTAGTCCCCACTCAGTTACTGCAGCAAACACAACTTAGGCGCAGAACGAAAGAACCAAAAATGTGTCCGTTTGAAAACAGTGAAATAAAGGGTTGAAATAAGATTTACCTACATATAATCCAGCTGATTACATTGAATCCAACTGATTTTATCTACCTGGGCAGGTCGCCCAGAGACACACAAGCAAGCCTGCTAAATGTCAGGCCCACCGGGGCGACCAATGAAAATGTTTAGTTGCACTTGACAGATTTTTGGTCGCGTGCTGGAACTGTGGGATCAAGCTGGACGACTGTTGTTTTTGCAGGACTTGCAGGATCATCTACCCCCAGAACTCCAGTCATTACTAAGCAGTCACTGTCTTATCTGATTTATTTATTCATCAAATGACCTTCATGTGACCTTTTCTTTACAGACTCTTCAGCTGGTCATCATTATTATTATTATATATTAAGCCAAACTTAAGGCACCTGGTGAGTTGGTCGATGCTTATATCCTCCCCACATCTCCAGCCACTAAAAGCAGATAGAAACAACTGATATCAAGCCTCCATTCCCAGTAGGACAACAACCAGTGACCTCCAAGTAGTGGACTGAAATGTTAAATTGTAATCCCTGACACTGCCTATTACTCAGAGGTGCAGTTGTCTGCATTACTTTCGCCAGAACGATGAAACTAAAAGACCAGATGGTGTCCCAGCAGTGATGTTTCACCTCCAGTCTGTATTTTTGCTCCCAGTAACACCTAATCCTTATTTTCTTCTTCTTCTAACAGTCTTCCCCTTGCTTTCCAGGGGCGTAGTTTGGAAGGGAACCTCCAGTTAGGGGTTTTTCAGAGATACTGGAACACTCAAGAGAGCAAGTGTGGTTTTCCTGCTTTGGTGGCTGTTTTTCTGCCAAGTCATGGAAATGTGCTGTAGTGAGGTGGGGGTTTGGGGTGTGTGTGGGGTTTTGCTGTGATGTGATGCTGACTCCATTACCATGGGGCTGTGAGTAAACCTCCGGGAAGCCTGAGGCCCATCAATCTGTAACTACAACACGCTGATGGCTGAGTAACACAACATTTGATTGAAGAGGTTAGTTTGCCGCGGCCGTTATTTTCCCTTGAGAGATAGCAGTGGAAATGTTGAAGAGATCAGAGGCCACACGTACTGGAACAAGTGAACAGCAGTATGGAACACGGATGGCGTCATTGGTTTTCTTTGACTCTATGCATCTGTAATGGGTTGAAAATGCCATATCTGTAGTTCATATGTGAACAGACACCCCCCCTATTTTTTGTTTTAAATGAACTACTGTTAATAAGTTGTGAAGGTCAGTTACACTTTTCCGCCAGTAGGTGGTGATCTGATTCTGTTGTGGATCAATTGGAGAGATTATGCCTGTACGCTCTGCCCATGCGCAGTCCAGAAATAAATGCGCGAGGCATGAGGAAGACGCTAACTTTGTCCTCTCTCTGTTGATTCACAGGTAAGGCAAAACTTACTTTGCTAGTTCCATCTTGGTACTGTATCAAGTGTGAGTTTAATGTTGAGTGTTTTAGTGATGTGTATGAGTGTTTTGAGACGTGTATTATGGTTAACGAGCGCTGGCTCGACGCCAAGAAGTCTGACGGCGTTGTTACACTAACTAAGAAAAACCATATAGCTTCTGTGTAGGTATATATGTTGTACAACAGCATTAAGTGTTCAGTAAAATCCATGTGTTCGACATATTATACAGTTTTAACTAGCCAGAAGTGAGTACATTTTGTTTTCATGGTACGAGGCTCCGTGTTATGCTAGGTTCACATTTCTAGTGCTCCCGCTCCCAGGTAGATCAGCGCAGCTAGTAAAATGTACGTGTGTGAGTGAGTGGAATATGTAGAAATGTGTTATTTGTGTCATTATTTCAGTGTTGCATGAGTGATAACTACTGTGTGTGTGTG
>OMNN01051487.1:0-30169 GCA_900302755.1 Chromis chromis | reverse complement strand
TCAGCCCCAACATTCTGACCACTGACAGGTGAAGTGAATAACATGGATCATATTGGTACTATGTGGTGTTCTGCTGGAAAACCTTGGATTTTAACATCCGTGTTGATGAGACTTAGACACCCAAATAAACATTGTCCCAGTACAAGCACACTCCCTCATGCAAATGGAAATCCCTAATGTCACTGGCCTACCCCCGCAGGAAAATGCACCCCACCACATGGCAAAGACATCAAACAATCAGGAACATCTTGAGGAACATGACAATGGCCCAAGATGTTGATTTGACCTCCAAACTTCCTAGACCCCATTCTGATCAAGCATCAACAGGATGCAGTGGGACAAGTTTGATTGACAGAGGCCCCACTGCACAAGCCAGAGTACCCAAAGGATCCACTGCCAACGTCCTGGTGCCAGACCCCATAGGACACCCTGAGAGGTCCTCTTGTCCATGCCCAATGGTTCAGAGCATTTTTGGTGACATAAGGGGGACCAACACAATATTAAGCAGGTGGTCATATTGTTATGCCTGATTGGTGTATATGAAGTCTATCAACCATCTGCCGTCCACAGCTACCAATGAAAACTTAAAGTTTTTAAGACTAATACATCATGTGGCTTAAATGGCTTGGATTTTAGAATTATTAATGTTGTTGAAAAACTGCCTCATAAATTTCAGGCACCACTTATTTTCTGAAATAAATACTAGCATTATGATGTAAATATGTTGTGTTGAGAAGATTTTTTTACTTACTAAACCAGCCCTCCTTGTACTTTTACTCAGCTGGGACATAGAGGGAGCTGTCTATGGGACCCAGTGTGGAGAGATTGAGTCGGGTTCAGCGCTAGTGTTTGAGAGGGAGGGCCGGAGGAGAGTGTGCACCCCCTACCTCGACACCACATCTTATGGAAACCTTCGCTTCTACTTCAGCATGGGTATGGAAATCCATCACCCATCAGTCATATTTTGTCCTTTATTTGAATGAAACAACAGCAGCTTTACTTTAAACATCTTTGTCTAATGGCTTTGTTCTTTGCGATGCCTTCACCAGTATTTTTACACGTGTATAAAAAGTGAGGTGTGTGTCTGTGTAGGCGGTGGTGACTGTGATCCAGGAGAGTCTCGTGAGAACGATGTGATTTTGTTTGGAAGGTCTGAAGGCAGAAGAGAGCGCGTGGTGCTCGACACTCTTCCATACTCTTCCTACAGGGTGAGATGCAGCAGCTACACAAAGGAAGATACCAAATGTTTTAGTTAATTAACCTGAAGTGGTCTCTTTACTGCATACTAGTCATTGCTATTAATATATAACATTTTTATAGCAGTTTTTTTTTAACAAGGACATTTTTTGAGTGTGTTTTTATTAAAGATCTTATACTGCACAAACAGTAATAATTATCAGAATCACTGTTGGTGCTAATAATTGACATATCCCAGACTGTAATAATAAAAACAATCAATTTAGCATTTATTTTATTTTTATTTTTTTGATGTAAACATTTTTGTCTTTAAGGACTTCTTTGTACCTTTTTTATATTGATGACTAAAGATTAAAACCATAACAATGAACTTTTGAATAATTGCTATTGTTTATATCATTATGTTTCTCATGGAAATACTCTTGACTACTGAACCAGTGCATTCTTATTTTATCAGCATAAAACAGACGTGATTAATATATGTTATTATATTATATATATAGCATAATACATGATTATATATTCTGTTACAGCTGAAACTATTAGTTGATTATTAGATTAGCAAGTTGCAGCCATTTAGATTTATTATTTAAGTCATTTTTCAAACAAATATACTTGTTTACTTGTTTAGCTTCTCATCTGTCAGGATTGAGTGCTTTTTTGTGTGTCAAATCATAGTTAACTGAATCTGAGTTTTTGACTATTGGTCAAACAAATCAAGCAATTTGATGATTTGACATCTTTAATGTGAAAAATTGTGAAAAACAATAATTTTTTTCACTATTTTCTGACATTTTATAGACCAAACAATTAATCGACTGACAAAATAATAAGCAGATGAATCAATTATAGAAATAACCATAGTTGCAGCCCTAATTAGAGTCTATGCTTTGTTCTGCTCTATTCACTGTATCCCCTGTCTTTCCTCTGTCAGACTCCTGCCGTGGTATCTGTGGCTCTGCCAACTGAGCTACAAACACCAGTCACCCAGTTCTGCCTGGAGCAGCGGTCACATGGCGGTGCCAACCGTCACGTGTGGGCTGTGGACTTCATGCAGCTGCTCCCTGTGCTGCCTGGCACCCACACACACGTTGCTCAGTTCTCCATCAACCTCGGCTGTGGTTCCTACCAGCCTGCCAACAGGTGTGCTACATTTTAAACTAGGTTAGGCAGCGCTTTTATGTGAAAATATGTGCAATTTTTCGGTCAAATTCATGAAATTGGACAGCAACAAAGGAGACTCCAGCACAGCATGTCAGGCACCCCAGGGTCTCTCAGTTATTTTGTTGTTAAGATTGGCAACTGCTGCACACAGGAAACTTACTATAATGGTTGTAAACAGCAGCATCTAGAGGAAGCTCAACTCAGATAGTCTGTAAGAATAAGAAATGTAAGTTCAAGGAGTTTGTCAAGAATATGTTACATTATTCCTGAATATTTAAATCCAACTGCTGTCGTCCTTTTAAGCTACAAATGTAGCTCACAGTGGAGTCTCAGAAAACAGCATTTTGAGTGGTTGTTGAGTTGTTGTTTGATGTTGAGATAAGATGTCCTCTGTTCCTTTTCCTAAGCGTCACTCTGGAGTTTTCTACCAACCACGGTCGTTCCTGGTCTCTTCTCCACACTGAGTGTCTGCCAGAGCTCTGTGCTGGACCCCATCTACCTCACAGCACCATCTACTCCTCTGACAACTACAGCGGGTATAAATGAGTGTGCAAATCTCCATGTGTGCAACTGTTCATGTGATTGTACTGGTAGTTTTTATTGATATACTGTACTTTGTCTCCTCAGGTGGACCAGAATCTCTATTCCTCTGCCCAACGCTGCCCTGACAGAAACTACTCGGTTTCGCTGGAAGCAGTCCGGCACTGGAGTGGGCAACATGTGGGCCGTAGACAATGGTAACAACTATACATACAGCTCACATGTTTCACAGCATTTGTCATTATACGTTTAAGGCTCCAGATTTTTCTTGTCACACGTTCCAAATAGTGCATGCAGCAGGAGAGAATGAAAGTCTTGGGCTTCTGGCAGGCTCATGCCTCTGCTTTTTCAAAATCACATAAAGTAGACAATGAAGGGAGTAGGATTAGGATAAAACGACAGAATAGCAATACATTAAAAATGTAAAATCTTAGTATCAGTTGTGCAAACTAGCATTTTGATGTATAAAGTGACTGAAGGTGACATGTAGTGTGTAACTGTACATGGTGTCTGCACAATATCTTTGTTGTTTTATTCCAACAAGATAAAGCACTATGTGTCTGGCGTCACAGACATCTTATTCTAGCTAACTAAATACGTAAAATATTAAAAGTTTATTTGCATCCATTTGTTTTCAGTGTATATTGGTCCGGCTTGCCTTCGTTTCTGCTCTGGAAGAGGACATTGTTCCCGCACAGGCTGCAAGTAAGGATCCACTTTTTATTAAACCAGATGAATTCAAAATGAGTCTGCTCCTCCACCTAATGCCTTACAGCACCAATCACCATTCAAAATTAATCAAATTGTATTATGTTTATGACTTATTAATGGACTTTCATTAAGTCTGTCTTCTTTCTCTCATTTATATCTTTCACACCTTTTAATGTCTCCTGTCTTTGCCGCCTCTCCTCTCCTCTCCTCTCTTCTAACTCTCTATTTCTCCCAGATGTGATCCAGGCTTCAGTGGTCCAGCTTGTGAACTTGCCTCCCAGACCTTCCCCGCTTTCCTGTCTGAGGGTTTTTCCAGCCCAAGCCTCTCCTCCTACCACAGCTTCTCCTCACTTCGTGGGGCTGAAGTCAGCTTTGGCTGTGGGGTTCTTGCCAGCGGTAAAGCTCTGGTCTTCAACAGGGACAGCAGGAGACACCTGGTCACTGCTCCACTTGACAGTTCCCAGGCCAGGTAATGGTAGTGCTGATATAGAACAGGATGGAAGTGTGAAAGCAAAACAAAACCTGTTTCATATACATACAAACATAAGCAGAGACATCAGGGAATATGCGTGTCTGCTCTTGTACAAATAAACAGGATCAGCACGCACAGAAGCAGATTGTGATTCTGCTGATTTTGTAATCGGATTACATTCTAAAATTGTGACTTGTCTTCATTATGTGTCTATACCGCTGATTGATATTGCAAATGTTCCCGGCAGCCATCTATTCTCTCTCCATCTTTGTCCACCCCTTGTTCAGTCATATTCTGTGTTTCTCTTCTGGGAGATGGATTGTGATCATGCGGACTACTGCAGATGAGAGAAGAGATGAAAGGAGAGGATGAAAATGTGAGAGAGAAAGATAGAGAGGGAACGATGAAGTTAGATATGGCATCTGTGTTAGATTGATTATGCCTGTTGCGGCTCTCTGTGTGCCACCTGATGGCCATATTTAATGCCAGTTTCCTGGCTGATTGAGTGAACAGCTGCCTGACAGAGGAAACTGCACTGCTAATGAAAGCACAACTCAACCAAGGACAGAGAGAGCTGGGGGGGTGACTGGCAGCCCAAGACAGATGAAGGAAATTATAATAAATATTACATTAGTATAGATGATAATATGTATGCCAAAACACAGATGAACATAAGAAGACAGAAGCTCATGCTGCATTAGGACTATTTACAGTGTACATGAATACATGGATGTGAACTCTGACTCTCATTCACACTCTTGCTATCTCTTACTTTTTCTGTCTTACTCTTCCCATCTAATTTTGTCCTCATTCATTTAATCATCTCATCCATCATCCACCTCCCTCCCACCTCTTCACTCTGCATGACTGTCTGTTTATCTATCCTTTTGCCCCTCTCTCTCTCAACTCCCCTTTCTGAACACACTCTTGGTCCTTGTTCTCATTTATCAATCTGCCCTTTTCTACCTTTCTCTGTCATTTCCCTTCTTGTACACTCTTGTGTGTCTCAACCTTTGTTCCCCTGCTCTTCCCAACTGGCGCTACTTCTTCTTCCTTTCATCTTTTTTCATTTTCTCCCTTTCATTCTCTGCAGGTACCTACAGTTCACTCTTCGACTGGGCAGTCGTAGCATCCTGAGCTCATGTCCTGCTCCAGACCAGCCAGGAGAGGGCGTCCTGCTGCATTACTCCTCAGACAACGGGATCACTTGGACCCTGCTGCAGCACTATGCATACCAAGGCTTCCATGAGCCAAGGTACCTCTTATATTTAGAGTATGTGCGCATGTGAGGTGTGTGCATGTGTGTGCACAGCCTTGTATGGTTACGATTCCATGGAGACACTATGACTCCATTAACACACACATTTGCACTGCTAATGGTGTGCTGGTCATGTACACTGCTGGGACCCATTGAGTCGTTTAGTGACATCTATGTGTGTAATGAAGACAAAGTGGGCTACGTTCCAGCTGCACAGTCTGTATCTCAGGGCTCTTTATCAGTACTAGAGAGGTCAACAGGGGGCAGGGAGTCAGGGGCAACTATCAGGATGCAATTGCACCAGAACACTGTAACAACATGTACATTTGCAAGAAAAAAATCATGATACTGAAATCACAAAAAGGAAAAAAGGTATTAGTGGGCTTACAGAGTGGTCTGTAGGACCATTGACACAAGATGGTGTACTCATAAATCTTTGTTTTATTGCCCATGCATTGTGAGAGAACTGATGTTTTTTTGTGCCAGGTTACCGAGCACAAGTTTGGGAAAGTCATAACCTAATTTTACTTTCTCAATCTTTTTTCCTTCCTAATTTAGGATTGTGTCAGTTGAACTCCCGTCCGGAGCTCGTAAGTTTGGCGTTCAGTTCCGCTGGTGGCAGCCATACCATTCAGGCCGCGGCCACGATGTTTGGGCCTTGGATGAAATCAGCATGACCTCTGTGCTGTTCAACACCATAAGTCTTGACTTCAGCAATGTGCTGGATGTCACCCAGAGTCTTGGCTTCTATCTTGGCCATGTTCAGCCCTACTGCCAGCATGACTGGACCCTTAGGTATGTAATGCTCTGATTCTGATGCTGTACAGGCCATTATTTTGCAATTGCCTTTGAAGTGAATAATTTTCTGATTTTTTTCCCACTGATTCCAAATATAATTAAAAAGTTAAACATTTGTCAATATGGTTACTTTTTACAACAGTCATCAGCAGTCCATGCTTTTGTTCTTTTAATTTCCACAAACAAAAATTCAAAAAGCACATAAAAATTCTGCACTTTAACATAATTATCGAACATACAGCATGATATCTTCTCTTTCTCCATTTTGTATTCTAGTTTCTCTGGTGAGCCCAGCCCTGGCTCCAGTATCCGTTATGTGGAAACCCAGTCAATGCAGATTGGAGCTTCCTATAGTTTGCAGTTTTCACTGGTCATGGGTTGTGGCCGCGAGCCCTCCCCTCACATCGACACTCAGGTCCGTCTGGAGTTCTCCACCAATCATGGCCTCACCTGGCACCTAGTTAAAGAGGTGAGGAGATTGCAACACATTCACATTTATCCCCCCCCATGTTGCAGTAAGTAATTGTTCACATAAATCCCTTTTGTTTTCAAAGCCTGGTGCACACCTTTGTTTAGGACTAAAACTTGTAGAAGTCATTTTGGAGAGAGACAAGGAAACATATCATTTATTCATGATCATGAATATTGATTTACCCATTAGAGCCTCCGTGATAATATGTAAATAATGCCTTTAAATGTGGCACTTTGTTTCAGATGAGAAATTATCACAATTACTTTTAATCATCCTGCTATCAGCAAATACATGGCAATACTTGAATCAGCAAGCAGATTATCTTCCCATGATTCAACAAAGATTTTCTGTGATCGTAACTAGCTCATAAATATTCATAAAGCACCAAAGTATCTGCCAAGAGTTTTATTGCTTTTGGAATTGAATAGAGCGTAATGAGTCCTCCATCAGTGAATTCTCTCTAATTCTCCCATGTGCATGAAATGCAGTCATCTGGCAAGTGCAGAGTGTAACTCACTGAATGTCCCATAGTGTTAATTCTTGCCCGTCTTCCAGTGTTCAAGGTCAAAGATACTGTAATCCTGCATTAGTTTTTATTATGCATATATTGTGTGGCTGATGGAGCCTTATGGTGTATCTGCAGCATGCTGTTTTTGAAGAATTTTACTATGAAACACAACCCACGATGGAAAATTAATTCTGAGTAATCATAAAGTATATAGGGCATGTAGTAATGAAACGCCTCATTTCTTTTACCTAGGCCTGTCTACCTGGCATGCCAAGCTGCTCTGAGTTTACAGCCCCCAGTGTCTACCACCCATCAGAGTTCAAAGACTGGAGACGCATCACTCTGTCTCTGCCTCAGAAGACATGGTAAGCAGCACATGTACAATAGCTGCAGAGGAAAATATTCAAAAACTGCCCCTCGAGACAGTATGTTCTCTGATCTTAGTTTTACGCAGTTTTTTGGCAGTTAACAAACATATTGTGCCTAGAATGCAGCCAGATTCATCACATAAAGCAGAAAAGAAGGATACAAGGAAGCATTTTCACCTATTACTTATTAATGGCTGCATGTCCACACATAGACACGCATCCATCACACACATCCATCCATAAACAGTTGCTGACACCCTCAAAGACTATTCCACATCAAACATGTCTTAAAAGGCAGAGGACTAAAGCTGCACGTGAGACCAGGCTCTGTTCACAGCGGTGTATAGCAATTAACACTTAACAATTTCCATGCCGCAGTTTTAATGCACGCTAACAAGGAAATTACTTCCTGCCGCACTGTGATTCACAACACTCACCCCAAACACACAAGCATCCACTGCAAATATTTGCTGTGGTCGTGGTCTGGTGTTTTTCTTGGAGCAGATGGCAAAACAAGAGATATAATTTCTTTCGATTTATTTAAACACTGTCCAAAATTAGGAGTGGTTTATGTGCTATTTACATCTGATATGTAGTCCAATAAAAACTAAAAGGCAATATGGCTGTATTGATCCTAATTAATTGCAAACCTATGCACGTGTGAAGGAGTTCTGCAGCCCGGTTCTAACACTTTCTGTTTAGTATGACTGCATATGGGAAGGCGGCCATATCACAACGTTGGGCAGTAGACTTTGCACTTCTGTTTTAGCCAGACATACAGGGGTGTCACTGTCACAAATGTGTTTAAATACAGCCATTTCCTGAGATATAATGTTATCTGACTTGCATCGAACAATACTAAAACACATTTTCTGTCTGGCTTACTACTTCTTACCTAGTGTCGCTAGAATTTCGTAGACAATTATAGTTATCTGATGATATGATATGGTCCTCAAGCTCTAGCATTTGCCATACCAGTGGTAATAGCTGTATGAGCTAGTCTAATCTGACAGGTGTGGTTTAGCTTACAGCTACTTATACAATATTAAATGTTAAATTCATGTTCTTCTTGTAGGAAGAACATGAATTTAACATTTAAAGACTTATGCATTACACTGCATGAGGCTTACAAGAATTAATAGATGAAAAAGTACTTTGTGTAAAGGGCCAACAGAACTGAATCAAGTCCCATACCGTCCTTGTCACCTCATACCAAACATGAGAAATAAATGTACTGTTAGAGCCACAGCTCACATATATATCAACTCAAATAATCACATAAACCTTCCACACTGAGCACCGTGACCTCCACCTCCATTTCATTCTCCTTCCCAGCTCCTAAATAAAGGTGGTCTAATCTCCTGCAGTGTGTGATGAGAGGTCAGAGGGTCACGGCAGTAAATGATAATAAAACAGTCGTGGCCAGGTCTGGATGATCATGAGGTGGTCTGAGTTGATATGGGTCACCAAAGCAGCAGACCACAAAACCTCTCTGCTATATAAGCCCCAATACACCTGACTATCTGCCCAAGCTGCTACTGCCATTTGTCATTGCTGCACATACAGCAAACAGCATGCACCACACAAGCGTGTACCCACACTGCACACACATTCAGAGCTTCGTTTAACAGATGATAATACCTTCTCTCTGACATTATTTTACACAACTGCAGAATGTTCACACACATACACAGGAAAATAAACATGTACACATGTGATAAGGTTAATCTTTATCTGTCAGAACATGATGTGGTTGACTGCAATCACTACCAGTCAATTTGTCAGACAATCTTATGCACTTTAACAATGAATGACTTAGGAAATCAATTTAACTGAGCAGTCAGTTACACAAAGATATTGCTTTTTTTTTCTTTCTTCAATTTATGTCCATTATATTTAGCCTCGACTGTGTGAATAGTTTTACAGATGTGAAATATTAATAAGGATCACTTCATGATCAGAGTTAACTGGTCTGTATATATCTTCTACATTCAGGTCCAGTGCAACTCGTTTCCGTTGGATCCAGAACTACTATGGAGAGCAGGATGAGTGGGCCCTGGATGACATCTACATTGGCCAGCAGTGTCCTAACATGTGTCATGGACATGGCTGGTGTGACCATGGACATTGCAGGTTACTGTTTACACATCCACGATTACCTTAACTGACCACATTTTATGAGTCACTTGGTGTTGAGACCTGTAGCTGTCTTTTAATATGTGCTTATGGGATACAGTATTGAAGCACAGATGAATAAAAGGAAGTTCAGCCTCTGTCTTATCTTTTAGGTGTGATGATGGTTTCTCTGGAACAGACTGCCAGCCCTCCTCCCCCCTCTCCTCCAGCGTACTATCTGACTTTGAGTCCCAGGATGCAATGCTGGCCACATGGCAGGAGGTGATAGGTGGAGAGGTGGTCACACCTGACATGGGCTGTGGCGTGGTTTCATCTGGATCGTCCCTCTACTTCAGCAAGGTAGAACAACTATAATTTCTTTTGGTCTATTTTACTTTGTAAGGATATCCAATGATTTTAAATTCAACAGATTAAAGTTGAATTTAAAATCATTGGATCATATTTAGTAGAAAGTTGTGCCACAGGCAAATGGAACAAAGTAATTTTTAGTCAAATCCAGATTCAGGTGCAGATACATAGTAATGAACTCTTTAAACAGTTTCTTAACACGGCAAGAATATTTGAGCCAATTCATATTTTTTCATTTTTGGCAGTCTTTGTTGCTGTGTGTTTTGTAGCAAATCTAGATCCAGATTAGAAATGTGGTTAATTTGTGTTATTAAAATGATCAGTTTTGAGGATTGTGCCAACTTGGCGGAGGGTCTGATTACTTTCTAGTGTTTACTTCCAAATACTGCTGCCATTTGAACTTTGAACAACCTCTACCCTGAAAGTGTATGGATTTTATTTAATCATACAATCAGCTCTATAGAGAACATGTTTCTGATTGGATGGAGGAGGTGCACAATTTTCAGGCAGCTGCACATCTGTTGTCACATGTTGTAGCAGCCACAGCTGGAACACCACTTCTTGCAAAATCGACTGACGAAGTGTTTATTTAAGAAGTGTAGTATGTAAAAATACACACAAACAATATAAAATAGATTTTTATCAGCGTAAGTGGGACCCGTCCTCATAAACAATAACACACTCTACAGCATACAGCTACTAGCTGATTATCCTTTACTTCATATGTACAATTGTATGTGTGTGTTGTTATCAGGCTGGACTGAGGCAGCTCGTGAGCTGGGACCTGGACACTGAATGGGCAGAGTTTGTGCAGTTCTACCTGCGGGTGGGTGGAGACTGGGCAGAGTGTAACCAGGCAGACAGTCGGGAGGAAGGAGTTCTGCTGCAGTACAGCAACGATGGAGGCATTAGCTGGGGCCTTATTGCCGAGATGTACTTCACTGACTTCACCAAGCCTCGGTGAGAAACCTGCGGATGAAGAAAGAGGAAGAAATATGTGCTTTTACAGTTTATTGTAGTTCTAGCGGGGGAAAAATTTATTTGTAATGTTGCTGTGATGAAAACGTCTGTAATGTCTGTCTCTTCTCTATCATAGTTTTGTCCACTATGAGCTTCCCTTGGCCTCTAAAACACCCTCCACGAGGTTTCGTTGGTGGCAGCCTCTTCACTCCGGGGAGGGCTATGACCAGTGGGCAATTGATGATGTCATCATTTTGTCAGAGAGGGAGAAACACATCATCCCCATGGCTAATCCTACTCTACCACAGGTCAGGAATCAGTTTGAGGAGTAATTTCCTGTAACTTGTGATTTGTGCTCTGACCTCGTGCAACAGCTTTGGCCTTCTCCTGAGACAGTATTTCTTCTCTTGTAATGGAAAATGTCAGCCAGACTCAGATAGGACAACTATAAAATCTTGAATATCTTAAATTCCCCCTAGAAGTGCATCTATTTATCTTATGAGAAATCTGTTCTGCTGCAGACACTGATAAATATTACTTTAAAAACAACAGTAAAACTTCTGTCTTCTGTCTCTACAGAACTTTTACGAGAAGCCAGCATTCGACTACCCCCTGAACCAGATGAGTGTCTGGCTGATGCTAGGTAATGAAGGCATGGAGAGAGAAAGTAACAACAGCTTCTGTGCCCCAACTCCCTCTGCCATGGTGTTTGGGCGTTCTGATGGGGACAGGGTGGCTGTCACCAGAGACCTGGCCCTGCGCCCCGGATACACCCTTCAATTTAAGGTCAGTGGAAACATTAAAAACTAAGTAGTAATTATCATTACACATTTTGAGTAGCATTTCATGCACACAATACATTAGTTTGCTTTTATCTTAGTTGAAATTAAATTATTCATTAATTTTTTGACCTTTCAATCCCATCCACCTCTTTTCCCTTATCAGCTGAACATAGGCTGTGAATCCGAGTTCAGTGCGTCTGCCCCAGTCCTGCTGCAGTACTCTCATGATGCTGGTCGTACTTGGGCCTTGGTGAGAGAAGGCTGTTACCCAGGAACTCCAGGGGCAGGGATCTGTGAGGGCAGCGGTCGAGAGCTTAGAGAACCTACTATCTACAACACAGGGGACTATGAACAGTGGACCAGGGTCACTGTGGTCATACCACGCAATGTTGCAGCCAGGTAGCTATGGTAACAGGCATGTAATTGTAACTGTAGTTTTTCCTAAAGTTTCTTTGGACAGAGGATACTCTTAATTGCTGCTGGGTGGCTTTATCTCTCTCATTGTCTGACCAACTTACCCTCCTTTTCCCAGTAAAACCAGGTTCCGTTGGTTCCAGGAGAGTAGCATGTACAGAGATGCCCCAGCGTTTGCTTTGGATGGAGTCTACATCTCAGAGCCCTGTCCGAACCACTGTGGGGGACACGGTGATTGCATCTCTGGAGTCTGCTTCTGTGATATGGGATACACAGGTAAAGTACAGTGATGGAGAGGGAAGGAAAAATGAAAATAAAACTGAAAGATATATATATATTTAAATATTTTATCTTATGATTCACTGTTTTGTTTTACAGTGGAGCAGGATAGCTGTGTCCCATCTGTAGCCAGTCCCACAGAGCTGACTGAGGGCTTTGAGGGTAAGCTGAGCCCACTCTGGCAGAGCCTAAGTGGGGGACAAATCGGAGGAGGCTGTGGCATCATCGGTGAGGGTAAAGCCCTTTACTTTAGCAGCCCTGGGCGGAGAGAAGCACACACGGTACCTCTAGACACCACCAACACACGGTGAGAGAACTCTTCCTATAAATCTCTAATATTTACATACTGCAGACTCTGTTAAATGTATTGAGGTATGCAAAATGAAATTCACTTTTATTAATCTTTGCATACAGGTTGGTTCAATTCTACATCCGAATTGGCAGCAAGAGTTTGGGACCCACATGCACCAGGCCTCGATCCCGCAATGAGGGTAATTGTCAAACAACGCAGGCAGCATGTCAATACTTTGCATACTGTACTGAGGCCCTCTGCTGGATCTCTGTGGCTGTTCCTTAGCAGTGCCGTCTGTAGAGAGCAACTCCACTTCTGATCTGATCAGTTCACCACTGGCCTGTCTCCATCTGTTCCTTCTCACTGTCTTTGATCAATCTTGTGATCCAGCCAAAGCTGTGCAGCTACAGATCTGATCCTCATTGTCTGTTTTATTCTGTTCATCAGTCAGCACAATGTGGATTTTTAGCCTGCAGCAGTGCTGAAGGCTCAGTCTAATCATTTCTGCAGCGTCAGATAAAACACTGCCAGCCTCCTAAACAGTTTGTCTGAAATAATCAGGGATTCTGGGCTGTTATTTGATTCTATTGTATCTTAATCGTTTTTTTCTTGCATGTGAAGCTGCTCAGTTCTGTCAAAAACTTTCTCTCCCATCTCAAAAGGATACACTTTATTGTCCTTTTTGTGTTTTAGGTGTTATTGTCCAGTTTTCTACCAACAATGGTGTCCAATGGCAGTTCCTGAGGGAGCTGGACTTTAGTTCTTTCCTGGAGCCCCAAGTGGTGACCATCGAGCTTCCACCTCCAGCAAAAACCCCATACACAGTGTTTCGGTGGTGGCAGCCACAGCAAGGTTGGTGCACTACTTCAGAAAAACAAAATACTCAAAAATACAATAAAAGTACTGCATTATTAGCCAAAAAAATGTTGAGCGGCTAAGTTTCACTTTTCTTTTTTACTCCCTCCTCCCCGTCCTTGTAGGGAAACACTCTGCCCAGTGGGCTCTGGATGATGTTCTGATTGGCATGAACGACAGCTCCAGAACAGGTTTCCATGACAAGTTCGATGGCACGACCCCTCTGAGGCATAACTGGTACAGAATTCAGGGTGGAGAAGTGACCGTGGACTGTCTGTCTCTGGACACAGCACTTACCTTCAACTCTGAGGCCATTGATAGTGAGTCACACAAACACATTCCTGTTCATAAACACATTCACCTTTCATTTCTGGGTTGTCAGTTGTAATTCCTAAACTGGGTAGGAAAATGTGAGCATAGAAAGTGAAGGGGTAACTCCTTCAACAAGTCCCTGAATAAGACACTTACCACCCAACTGCCTCAGTGAAGCTGCTGTGTTTGTAGTGAGCATCCCAGTGTAAATATGTAAATAAGTAAATGGATGCAAGCAAAATGTTATTGCATAAGAGCTGTACTACTTAGTTGATTTTACATCGGAAAACATGGAAAAAGTGTCAAATATGAAACAATATGAAAATAGTTCATATAATATACATATATGCTAAGTCATACTGTATATTAACACTTACAAGTGCTCTGACAAGTCACACAAGTGGCTGTACAGGGACATCACAGTCTTACACACACAACAGGCTGAAATTGAATCACCCATTTACTGTGGCGCCATGGGTCCTGCATTATTAATGAGAGCAAACCTGATTGAACATCCTGCTTGTTATTTTTGCTTGCATCAAGCTGTGAGCAGATTTACTTTGTGCAAATAGTACATTACAACTGGTCCATTCATTAAGCGTGCACAGCAGGAGCAATTTGGCGACACATCTATAAACATAAAGCTCCTGGGTGCCTGTCTGAACACATGAAGCACTGATTGGCTGTTGTCATGCACAGATACATGAACACATTTCACACGTATCTCAGCAGTACCTATTATTTTCAAGGCTATAGTTGAGTTTGCATCAGCATGTGTGTAGTTGTGTGGTTTAGGTGTAAACGTTTTCATTTTGTGCAGCATTGACCTAAAAAAGAAATAATTGAACTGCAGAGGATGGTAGTAATTCTAGATCTTCCTGTAAATGTTATCACTTGTTGTTGCTTCTGTAACCAATGTTTTTTTTATGATACCTGTAGTAATATATAGTATAGTATGTAATAATGTGAAGGGAGAGTTTAAAAGCGAGTGTTTCAGCTCATTGTTTGGCTGACCAGCCTCAACTTTACTGTTTTGTTCATGGTCACTGCTCTCACAGCATAATCTTTAGTCTCACAAAGCACCTGTTTTCAGTAAAAAAAAAATTTTTAAAAGCCTTAAAAATCCACCATACACGACCAGCTCTTAGGAATTGGTAGAGCCCAAAAACAGAGCTGAAAGAGGATGAATATTTGACATAGATTTGCCAGGTAACATTTCGATGCGTAAATAAACAATTGTTTACTAACTAATCCATAATTTCAACTTAGACAGTGTATATGTTATTTCTGCTGCCCCCAAGAGGTAGAAGTAAATTTCTTTAACAAAGTCTTCTATAATATTAGAATCAAATATGATATCTAACATATTAATTTACAGACTTATTTTTTGTAAAAGCACACTTGAATAACACAATGTCTAATCACTGTAACCTTACGTGTCTGTATCTGTAGTAAATACAAAAAAATGTAATGTTGCCCTTGTGCTGTGCTTGCAGAGAAGCCAAGATATGCAGAAAGCTGGGACTTTGAGGTGTCCGGCTCATCATTCCTGCAGTTTGAGCTGAGTATGGGATGTAGTAAGTCCACTTCCTTCTCCCACGGTGTGCGACTGGAGTACTCTACAGACTGTGGTCGTCATTGGTCTCTCATCACACCAGAGTGTGTGCCTCCAGCCATCGGCTGTGCCGGTTATACTCAGAGCTCCGTCTATACATCAACTCAGTACAAACACTGGAGGAGGATCACGGTCTACCTGCCCAGTGCTGCTAAGTATGCATTTTTATTAGAGATTTATTATATTTGTTATAGTGTATAAATCTCCTAAGCTACTTCTCTTTATAACATGCTGTTGAATCCCTCAGTTCCCCCAGAACTCGGTTCCGTTGGATCCAGACCCACTTCACCCCGGGGGCAGAAGGATGGGCTCTTGATAATGTATTACTTGCCCCAGGCTGCCCCTGGATGTGCTCTGGACATGGTCTGTGTGACAATGGACGCTGTGTGTACGTAAAAAATGGCTTTTCTAGACAATGAGTAATTTTAGTCTTTGGTTTTATGCTTATTTCCTGTCTACATGTACATTTTTCTTATTATCCCATGAAGTTGTGATAAGGGTTATGGAGGAGCACATTGTGTGCCTTTGGCCCCGCTGCCATCTGTACTGAGAGAGGACTTTAATGAGAACTTGCAGCAGGAGACCTGGCCTGAGGTGTATGGAGCAGAGAGGGGAACATTGAGTGGAGAGCCTCTTAAATCTGGCACTGCTCTTATTTTCAAAGGGGTAGGTGTGCAGATAACATCCAGAGCAGTACTCATACAATTAAATTCATTGACACATCATGAAATCATTAGATTACTGATTTAACTGACCAGCATTGAAACTCTTTTTTGTTTGTTTGCAGGATGGTCTGAGAATGATAGTGTCACGGGATCTGGACTGCACAAACACTCTATACATCCAGTTCTCCTTCAAATTCATCACTAAGGGTACTACATTGCCCTTACTTCTCCTTTTGCTATAGTTGTATTTTCATACAGTGTTGAATAAAATGTTTTTCTTCAAATATTGATGTAATAGTTCATTCTGTGGGTTTTTCTAGGTGTCCCAGAGCGCTCTCACTCAGTGCTGCTGCAGTACTCTGTGAATGGAGGAATCAGCTGGCTGCTGTTGGATGAGTTTTACTTCCCAGCTTCCACGGACACTCTGTTCCTCCACCTGCCACTCCCAGCTAGTGCTCAGACCAACGCCACCCGGTTCAGACTCTGGCAGCCTTATAACAGTGGTGAGTAAACACATTGTGTGTATAAAACTCTTAGTCTCACTCTTCCATGTTTACTTTTCTTTCATTCCAAGGTTCCTGCACTTATTTCACCCTGCTGTTCTCTTTCCATTTGTCTCCAAACACTAATATGTCCACATATTTGTTTTCTTGGGCCAAATTTCTAAAGTCACTTTGTAATACTCTTCCCAATATTATGCCCTTTAGGTAAGAAGGAGGAGGTGTGGGTGATAGATGACCTCATCATTGATGGCAGCTCCTTACACAACCCACCAGTGGTGATTGACAGTTTTGAGGAAGGTCCCAATGACTCCAACTGGCTGTTCTCTCCAGGGGGAAACACTGGTCTTTACTGCCCCTATCAAAAGACTGGCCTGTAAGAAAAACTTAACAAAAGTTTTGAATGTTGGTCATGGCAGTGTTTTGACTGTGTGTCTGTTTTTATATCATCTATGAACTCATTGATGATTAAGCCTGCAAAAAGATGTTAAACCTTGACTAATCTTTGTGTGAATGTGACTGATGCAGGGAGGAGGATGAATCAGCCATGGTGTTTGTCTCCAGTGAGCTTGGAGAGCACTCTATTACCACCAGGGACATTGACGTAAATGAGAACACTATCATCCAGTTTGAGGTACACAAACACAAACCATCATTGTATTTACTCAATCAAATCATCAGCACTGGTTTGTCATCTTCACTCATTGTGTGTGTATTTGTTTCTCCAGGTTAATGTGGGCTGCACAGCTGAGAGCTCCTCTGCCCACCCGGTGCGTCTTGAGTTCTCACGGGACTTTGGTGCCACGTGGCATCTTTTGGTACCCCTGTGCGCTGGTGGACCCCAACCCTCCTCACTCTGCTCCACAGAACTTCACCCTGCCAGCATCTATTTCCCTGGTACAACTCAGGGCTGGAGGAGGGAGGTCATTCACTTTGGCAAGCTTCGCCTCTGTGGGTAAGGAGAAGATACATCCTGTACAGAAGCTGTGCAAAAGAAGACAAAACATTTGGGGAAACTTTTCAAATTATTTACAAGATAATATCTGTTTATTTCTGTCTGCATCTCTGCATAACTAATCCTTGAATGTTTACTGGAATGCAGGTCGGTAAGGTTCCGTTGGTATCAAGGCTTCTTCTCAACTGGTTCTGCTCCTCCAACATGGGCACTGGACAATATCTATATTGGTCCACAGTGTCAGGACATGTGTAATGGTCATGGGGCTTGTGTGGGCGGAACCCACTGTGTGTGTGACACTGGCTACTCTGGACCTGACTGCTCTGTGCCCGACACCCCCAACCCTGACTTCCTCAAAGAGGACTTTGAAGGTACAACTTTGAGTGACCACCAGGAATAAGATTTTTTGTTGGCCATGTTTGTTTGCGAGGGTTTTAAACACATTATGAATCAATATTGTATTTATTGATCAGGTGACAGTTATCAGAAATCCTGTTCTTAGGGAATTAGTACTGAAACTGATCATGTGGTCACTGTGCTTTTTTCAGCTTATCTGACCATTTTTAGCCTGCAGCAAAATTTGCTGCAAACTTTTTTTCTGGCTAAATTCTCATTTACAGTTTTTCTTATTTTAGTCTCCTTCAGTACAAAACACCTTATACTTATACAGTGTTTTTAGTTATTCTTTTTCTGCGCCTGATTTTATATTTGATGGGTTCTTCAGTTATTGTGGTTCTGTCTTTTGTTTGTTTTGGTAATACTGGTATACTGTTTTATGATTGTTTCTGAATTTTACTGCTACATCTGATGTTATTTTTAATTAATGTGAATTCTACGTACTTGTGCGTATAGGGGGAGCTGTGGACGCTGAGCGTTTTAGACTCCTGAGTGGTGGCAAACCATCCAGGAAGTGTGGCATTATGTCAAGTGGGAACCACCTGTTCTTCAGTGAGGATGGCTTAAGGATGTTGGTCACCAATGACATGGACCTGTCAAACGCCAGGTAGACCTACATCAGGACCAACAAACAAAAAAATTTATATTTTAAACATTTTTCCAAGATATTTTCCTCAAATAAATCTTTAAAAAATGGACACTATCCCATTTGCAGGTTTGTTCAGTTCTTCCTCCGTCTCGGCTGTGGTAAAGCGGCTCCAGACCCTCGCTCCCAGCCTGTTTTGCTGCAGTTCTCTGTGGACGGAGGTCTGACCTGGGGACTCCTGCAGGAATTTCTCTTCAGCAACAGCAGCAATCAGGCTCGTCTGGTGGCCCTGGAGATTCCACTGCGTGCCCGCACCACTTCCACTCGCCTCCGCTGGTGGCAGCCCTCTGAGAATGGACACTTTTACAGCCCATGGGTCATTGACCAGGTACAGTCAGTGATGATACATCCAGTCATCCATCTATTAGTAAGACTTTTAATCATTTTCACTCAAGTGCTGGAACATCATGGCTGTTATCTATCTTTTTTTTTTCATCCCCTTGTCACATTCCATATGAATTTAGCTTCCACTTTCCCTACCTTCTTTGAACTAACTGTGCAAACATTTATCTTTTGCTCCATAGGTGGTGGTAGGTGGCAGTGCCAGTGGCTGGGGACCTCTAGAGGATGATTTCTCCTCAATCGATGGCCGCTCATGGCTCCTCCACCCTGGAGGGACCCGAATGCCAGTTTGTGGCTCCGATGGACCTGCTTTCGCATTTATAGAGAAGTCCAACACACGCTATGCCGTTACCACTGACATCAGCTTGGGTCAAGACGCATTCATCCAGTTTGACTTTTCTGCATCCTGCTCTGTCACAAACTCCTGCTACTGTAAGCAAAATAAATCATGATGTTATTGGTTTTAGTTAAACACATATTTATTTCTGCATGGAACAGTGATATGACAGAACAGCAGAACAGTGTTCAATGAGAATGATTTAGAACAATGATGGTAAAGGAAGTTTAAAGAAGTCTGCCGTTTTTTTTTTTCTCTGCAGCTGTAGAGTTGGAATATTCCCTGGATCTGGGTTTGACCTGGCAGCCGGTGGTCAGAGACTGTCTGCCTACAAGCCCTGACTGCTCTTCCTACACTCTGCAGCGGCTTTTGGTTTCTGACACATACAACAAGTGGGGCCGTGTTACCCTGCCTATCCCATCATATGCCAGGTCAGCTCAGCTCAACATCATGATCAGTATTCTCTTCATTTTTAACTAAAAAGTGCCTGTGCTGTAACTGCTTCTTTGAAAACACAGTTAAGCCAGGCTCAGACTACAGGAGGTTTGGGTTAGTTTACCTCTGTTTTATCTCTTTTAACAGTCAAAATAGAAATGTGATCTAGGATCTTGGTCTGAACCAATATCCAGCCCAGATTGCTTGGTAATGTGAGGAGTATACAGGTCCAGTCTTTTCCCAAACTGCGCGTAGACTCTTCAAACCCACTCCAGTAATATGAAATATGTTTAATATTTACAAATTAAAGTCTGGATGGTGACAAGTATCACGCTAGTGCCCAGAGCAACGGATGCTGTTGCCAAGCAATGTAAAGCATTCTAACCCTTGAGGCTAAAGTTAGCAACAGATATTACAACTGATATTTAAGATCTCATTTCTAGTTGTTGCTGAAGAATAGAATACTCATGCTGACTGCATCTCTCCAACCATTTTCTCATCCAGACTTCAAGCCTTTTGCTTGTGTTTTTTTCATTGCAAAGTTTTATTAGCAAGCTGTCTTTTATTTTACGTCTGCCTCCCCATGAGATCAGGGGAGGTGGTGTACTTCTTCTTGTTGGCTCGCTCTGGAATGATAATCTTAATGATATCTTGTAGTGAGTGATGTGCTATTATTTTCAAATCTTGTAATGTTAGCATGTCTCAGATTAGAGAAAAGAATAACTATGAAGCTTGTCCTTATGTGCCTGACACAACCTGATTTTAAAAGCTGTTAGGCTTTTAAAACTCCTTTAGTCTGAGCCTGGCATAAGGCTACATTACAGTCTGGTACAAATCATAAAGTTCCATGTTAGGACTTGTAGTTAAATGCCTTGCTATGTTATTTTATTTACTATATCTGTGAAATGTATTTCTGACTTCATGCCTTTAGGTCTCCAGCCACAAGGTTCCGTTGGTTCCAGCAGGCTCCCTTTGACAAGCAGCAGACCTGGGCTCTGGATAACCTCTATATTGGAGATGGCTGCCCAGATATGTGCTCTGGACGCGGACGCTGCCAACAGAGCTCCTGTGTGTAAGTAACGACCACTTCATGCTTACCTTTTTTTTTTTTACTGTAAATGTCTGAAATGTCAGTTACAAGTAATAAGCAGTAAGGTATAAGACTAAAATGCCTAATTTTCTTTAAAAATTGTGTAAATATGTGTTATTTCAAGATTTTATTTTTAAAAAGAATTTTATATATGGAATGTTGTTTGGGCCTAATGTTTCAATTATTTTATTTAAAGTTATTTATATAATATGTTTGTGTGGGGATGTTTAAGTCAGTAAACTCACTAGAATTTGATGCCTGGTTATTTGTATCCGACTCCACCACCCTCCCCAGGTGTGACGCAGAGTGGGGTGGAGAGTACTGTGATGAGCCCGTGGTTCCTCTGCCCTCCCAGCTGAAGGACAGCTTCAGCCGAGCTCCCTCACTCAGTCACTGGCACATACTCACTGGTGGGAAGCTCAGCACCGTGTGTGGAGCTGTGGCCTCTGGAGCCGCTCTGCACTTCAGTGGGGTAAATCTATATCTGCCCTTGTTGTTCGAGTCTTAGCTATATGTGCTGGTTTGTACAGATCAATCCAGTTTTCACTTCACATTCACTCTGCTTAGTAATTCTCTGATCACTTTGTTCTCCACTGGGTCATGATATCTTAATGTGACCATGAGCTGGGTGGAAATTTCTGCAATAAATACTCCAAAAGCACTGACAGGTGATGATTCAATGAAGCAAAAATGTGATACAAGCCAGACCTCTAACAGTATCTAAAAGATGTTGTTTCAAGTATCAATCTGATACTGCATAAAAGACCACAAAGTAAGTAGCTGTCAGCCTTTATGTGCAGCTTAAGTGTCTCTGAGGCATGTAGGGCTGCGCTGTAAGTGGATATCTATTGACAGGTTGATGTTAATGTGGAAGAAAACACAGCTTGAGAAAAGTCTTAAGAGCAATTGTTAACATCTAGCATTAGGCTGCATCAACATCCATTACAACTCTTTTTGTTTTCGTTGTGTTCTGTAATCTGTAAGAAAACAACAGATCATAAATGATTTACTTAGACAATGTTTCTCTGCATCTGTGCTCAGAGTTGCAGCCGTCAGCTGGTGACAGTGGACCTGAATCTGACTAACGCTGAGTTCATCCAGTTCTACTTCATGTACGGCTGCATGATCCCACCCAGTAACCGCAACCAGGGCGTCCTTCTGGAGTACAGTTTGAATGGAGGAATCAACTGGCATCTACTGACCGAGATCTTCTATGATCTGTACACCAAGCCTGGGTGAGATTTTTTACCATCCACCAACTGAAGCTGTTACTTCTACACAACTGGAGAGATGTAGGATGTCTGTTAATCTCTTTATCTTCTTATTCTGTTCAGCTTTGTGAACGTGCTGCTGCCCCCTGCTGCCCGCCAGGAAGGAGTCCGTGTGCGCTGGTGGCAGCCACAGCATGAAGGTGCAGATCACAGTGACTGGGCTTTAGATAACGTTCTTATTGCAGGCTCAGACCCACGAGCACAGATCTCTGACACATTTGGAGGGGTGGCGTTGCCTAACCATGAGAGAGCTCCTGCTGATGGGACTTCAGGAAGGATAGGTCAACTGAGCGAGCAGGAAGAATCACCCATAGGTATTTTAGGATCAATTCCTCACTTAAACAGTTGTGTTTGCTGGTAAACAGAGGCTTTGTTCTTGTAAGTATCTAATTTTTGCTTGTATTGCTTTCTTTGTTCTTAGTGAGCGATCATTGGTTGTTCTCAGAGGATTGTTCAGTGCAGCGCTTCTGCAGCTCTCCTGATGGTGTGATGGTGTGTGGAAATGCTGATGGGAGAGAGGTGTATGCTGTCACACATGATATTGTTCCAGACAAGGGCTGGGTTATGCAGTTCAAGGTAAATAATGAGTTAAAAAAAGGACCCATGGATATCTTTAAATGTATCAAATTTGCACTTTTGCATAAATTTAATTTGGGAGGACCTTAACCTTGTCAAAATCTGTGTGTACAATTAGATTGCTGTAGGTTGCAGCATGCAAGAGCGTCATGCAGACCGGCAAGTTCACGTTCAATACTCAGTAGATTTTGGAGTGACGTGGAAGTACCTGGTTCCTCAGTGCCTGCCTGCTGACCCCCGCTGTGGTGGTCAGGTGTCCCAGCCGTCAGTCTTCTTCCCTGCTGAGGGCTGGAAGAGAGCAGTCTACCCCTTGCCTGACAGCCTGGCTGACACGTAAGCAGCTCCAGATCCATCTACACATGCTTTTGACTAAACACACAGAATTGCTTCATATTTAATGATACCATAATCTCAAACTTGAATATTAATGACAGAATATATTGTTGTTATATAAGTAGTTGAGAATTGGATGCATGTTACAGGACTAATCGATCTTGTCTTCTACTCAGTGCGGTGCGGTTCCGGTTTTACCAGCAGCACTCAGACATTCAGTGGGGTGTGGAGAACTTTTACATCGGGCCAGCATGTGACAGCCACTGTGGGGGACATGGAGACTGTCTGGATCAGCGCTGTCTCTGTGATCCAGGATTCACTGGACCAAACTGTTATGCCAGCACTGCTCTTAAGGTAGCTTTTAATGAGTGCTTATACATTCTCTATTGTCAAAGATTAGAAAACAATGTCTTGTCATTTTGAGATGATTTGGATATATATGCATTTTCTTTTTTCTGTAGGCATCTCTGAAGGAGCGTTTTGACTGGGAAGGTGCAGCAGGCCCTCAGTGGCAGGTGCTGGAGGGCGGTAAGCCCTGCACAGACTGTGGTGTGTTGGTAGAGGGGACAGCCCTGTACTTTGGTGGGGCTGATGCCAGACAGGCAGTTACTGCTGATCTGGACCTCCGGGGAGCCAAGTCAGTACTCAACTTCTATTAATCACATCAAGGAAATTCTGTTTGTTTTTAAACATTGTGCTACTTTAACTCCATTCTTAAATTGTGTGTTTCGTTGATAGATTTGTGGAATACTGGGCTAGGATTGGAAGTGAAGATAACATGACCATGTGCCACCGTCCGACTTGTCGTAAAGAGGGAGTGCTGCTGGACTACTCTACTGATGGAGGTGGACTAACAACTTGCATGCAGTATTGCATTGTGTGTTATTCCTTTTGTCATCATCTTTCTTCAGTGTTTTTGTCGTCTTAAATTTTCTTATTCTGTGAACACTCAGGTGTGTCCTGGATGCTGTTGCATGAGATGGACTACCTGAAGTATGTGTCAGTGAGGAGAGATTATATTGTTCTACCAGAGGGAGCTCTGACCAATGCTACCCGCCTGCGCTGGTGGCAGCCTTTTACCATTTCCTCTGGCCTGGCCACCCCAAGCCTGGAAAGAGCTCAGTGGGCCATAGACAACATCTTGGTGGGAGGGTCAGACATCAACCCATCCACGCTGCTTGACACTTTTGATGATGGTGAGATTGTATATGTTGAATTAGGCAGACCCTGAAAACTCACCTGTCAGGACAAATTACAGAATGCTTTGGGAATCACTACTCCTCTTCTCATTATGTTTCTTTGCCTTTCACTAGAGGGTGTTTCCCACGAGGAAAGCTGGAGTTTCTACCCTAACGCTGTGCGTACAGCTGGCTTTTGTGGAAATCCCTCATTTCACCTGTACTGGCCAAACAAGAACCAAGACCGAACACACAACATCCTGGCCACTCGAGAACTCATTGTGCAGCCTGGATATATTTTACAGTTCAAGGTACAGAATTGCAAGATATCCCCATTGTCCTTTATCTTGTGCATGGAGATTTCAGTCTCTTATATCTTTCATTGTTGCAGATTGTTGTTGGTTGTGAGGTAGACACCTGTGAAGACCATCATTCTGTCCTGCTGCAGTACAGGAAGGATGCAAGGTAAGAAAAACAAGGAGAGGCTAAATTCCAGGTCTTAATCGAATTCAGCAATAGCAGGACAAGCTGTGCTCTACACACACCATTCAACACTTTCTTTGCTCATAGGATCCACTTTATATGGACTTTTTTCAGCTCTTTCTCTCCTCTGTCAGGTCTGACTCGTGGCAGTTGGTCCAGTCTGAGTGCCTTCCCTCTTCAGTCAACAACGTGGGCTGCTCTCCCTTCCAGTTCCATGAATCCACAATTTACAGTCCAGTTAACAGCTCAACATGGACCAGGGTCACTGTCCAGCTGCCAGACCACGTCTCCTCAGGGTAGGACTGCACACATTGTACTTTCATGATTAGGAGTGGAACATATCAGCAGCTCTTTGAGGTGCAGCAGTGTAAACCTTTTCCAATTTCTTGCATATTTCCAGCGCTACACAGTTCCGCTGGATTCAAAAGGAGGGAACAGGAGAGCGGCAGAGCTGGGGAGTGGACCACGTTTACATTGGCGAGGCCTGCCCGGGGCTCTGCAGTGGCCACGGCTACTGTACAAGTGGAGTAGTCTGCATCTGTGATGAAGGACACCATGGTGGGCCACAAACAGCATATTATATGTTTTCATCTGATTATACAGCTCTCCTGACAGAACCCCTCCTTGTATTGTTTAAATCTATATCATATTAAATGAAGAATTGCTATTTTCCCATATTTATTACTTCCCCACCACTTTCTTTCACTTCAACAGGAGACGACTGCTCCCTCTCCAGCAGCGACCTGCCCAGCTCCATCAAGGACAACTTTGAGTCTGGCAGCGTGTCTCAGGAGAGCTGGCAGCTGATCCAGGGTGGTGGAGTGGGCAGTGGCTGTGGGCAGCTGTCACCACACGCCCACGGAGACTCACTCTACTTCAATGGCTGTAAGATGAGGCAGGCAGTTACCAAACCGCTGGACCTCACTAGAGCCAGGTACAGGTACTACCAAATCACATGTAAACTAATTTTGTACAGAAAAACTACTCACGCCTGACCTACAGCATCGACAAAAGAATCTCTATTATCTGCCTTGAATATTTCTTCTGTCTAACCCTCTCATTGTTTCCTTCCTTCTCTGTCTCCTTACAGTAAGATCATGTTTGTGCTGCAGATCGGCAGCGTAGCACAGACAGACAGCTGTAACATTGCTCTGGATCAAGCTGACACAGTTGACCGGGCCGTGCTGCTACAATACAGCGTCAACAATGGAGTCAGCTGGCATGTAATCGCCCAGCATCAGCCCAAAGACTTCATAAAGGCCCAGAGAGTTTCCTACAACATTCCACTGTGAGTGATGCATAAACACAACCAGAGACATGCAGTTATATATGGTGCAGTCTTCTATTAATAAATCCTTTATAAAGGATTTAATGGCTTTATTCATGTTTGAAAATATTTTACTAATATGTTATAAAGGTTAGTTAGTCATTAAAAAAGGGTGATGGGTTTCGGTTTTGATAAACCTCCACGGCAGCTATTATTTGTAAAATATGTACATTATACATCGCTGGTGAAAAAACTATTTACTACAGTCTATTAAGTTTGCATTTGTAATTGTTAATAAGTTGTGAGTTAACGTATTCTCTGATTTCTCCTGATAAAGAAAGCACTAGCATAAAAAAGAATAACTCGATGTGTTTCAATTTTCATACATAAGGAGCCCCCTAAAGAGAACAACAAGACTACTTTTGCATTACTTTTCAATAAGTTTTACAAATAAATACATCTGTCATAGAACCATTGCAGGTTCACATCGTGACAGCTGGACAAATCTTTAGCACCACAGACTGAACCACAGTAGCAGCTGAAGTCTGAACAATAATGATATGTTCAGCCACAGCTTCACCATCACAACCAGCCACTGAATACTGTTACATCATATTTCCTCTCTGCAGTATTTGCACCATGTTTCACCTCAACTGGCAGTTCATTATAACTGAACTGGACCAACACACAATGTTTCTAATATAAATAAGAAGAGATGTAAATCATATTGCAAGAGAGCTAAAGGGTTATTGCAAGGTAACGCAAAAGTATTGCTAGGTAACGCAAATCAAAAAGTACTTACCCTTGCCCTTGCAGGTCTCCGTACCTCTGTATGGAGACCTGCCCTTGCAGGAAATGAGTATGCCAAACATACAATAACCTGGTTGTATTTTACAGCATGTTTTGCAGGCCATTCTGACCAACAATTCTATTTATTAACCATTAATAATAAATCCATCTTTTAAGTAAATCCTTTTAAAAAAGTTGCCTTAATAGAAATAGTGTGTGCTAAACAGTTACCAGTGTGGTAAACAACAAGAGACTGGTTTGCTTGTTGACCTTCACTGATCCTGCAATGTTTCCATGATCTCTCCAGTGAGGCGAGGGTTAAAGGGGTGATGCTGCGATGGTGGCAGCCACGGCATGATGGTGCAGGACATGACCAGTGGGCGTTGGACCATGTGGAAGTAGTTCTGTGAGTACTCAATTCCCAGCCGGTCCCCGGCCCCCCAGACTGGCCCCCAACAGAGCCCTGATCTGCCCCTGTCTCTGCCTCTGCCTCTGCCTCAGTCTCATCCGTACTAATGGTTCCCTCTACTCCACACTAATACAGGGATACAGTTTACACACAGATATAAGAACTTGCACACACATGCTGCTCACCACCTACAACAAACCTCTGAATAGCCACTTTTTTTGTATGCTAAACACTGCGTCTGATGTCAGGCAGGCAGAGTGCAAAATATACTGCAGCTTGCTTTACTGTGAAGGTTCTGTTTGTGGATGGCTGTTCTGTGTACAACAGATCAACTCCTGTTGTCAGATCATCATATTTTCAGTGTTTTGTAGAGCCTATGCATCTTCCAGATAAACAACTTGTCAAGAATTGATGTGTTTTTCCAGTGAAATCTCTAAAAGGCCTCACAACATATCAAACATAAAGCCTTAAAGAGTCCTAGATATAAACAGTAAGAGTCATAAACTCCAGCATTGTTTGTATTGTTGCCATTTGATTTTGGATGTAAACCATCATGTCCATTCATAGTTTATAGTCTTCACTCATTTACAGTTAACCCATCTGCCCGTTGGCCAATATAATGCATGGCAGAGATCGCTGAACCGACATCATTCTGTCTCCTCTGTATAATAGAGGAACCAGTGATTGTGGCTTCAAATCCATTAAATAGTGTTTTTGTTCTGCTGTGAACTTGTGGTCTATATTTTTCATTGTCAGATTCATATCATGCAAAAACTGCAATAGTGTATTTCTTTCCATAAGGACAAAATTTCTTTTATTTGATCTGATGGAACTCAATCTGATGACACTCTGCTTTTAATCGCTGATTGTTTTTCTCTTTCTTTTACCCATTTTTACATTTGTATTGTATTCTAGTTTGTAACCTGGATCAAACAGCTTTAAAATGGCAAAAGTGGAGAATCTGCAGGGCACTGAAGATATCATGAACATCTATAACATATCCTTAACATTGCAACATCATAAATGCATTTCCTCATGTTGCTCTTGTATTAGAGCAATGTTCCCTCTGATGTGGTTGCTGATTGTTCATTCAGATGTGTACTCAGGGCATTTCAGCAGCCATGTCCTCTACAGATTATGCAAAGTTGCACACAAACACACTCAAACACACACTTTATGCCTAACCTGAGCTGTCCCTGGTCTACATGGCCGTGACCTGTCCCACTCCCTGCCTTGCACCCGCTCAGTTTTCAACAGTGTCTGCTGAAAAGAGTGACCGTGATCCTCACACTTTGCTCTGTTGTTTATTTCTCTCTGTTCACCACTCCTTCACACATTCTTCCTCTCACTCCTCCTGCTCAATCTTTTCTGTTGCTCCACACACCTTTCCTCCCTGCTGCTTAACGTCACTGATGTGTTTGATCATGTGGTCATGCTCACTCCTCTGCTTGTGCCGCATCCTGTCCTGCCTTACTTCCTCCTCCTCCTCTTCCTCCTCCTTCCTCCTCCGTTTTTTCCTTCTTTCTTTCCTTGCAAACTCCTCTCTGCCTCTCTCTGTTTATCTCATCATTCTTGCATACAACGGATGGATTACTGCTGTATTTCTTGCTCTCTCTTCCTGTGGTTATTTCTTACTTTCCTTTCATCTTTGTTACATTTCTCTACTGTCTCCTCACTCAATCTCCACCAACTCTTCTGCTTTCCATTTTTATTTTTTCTTCTTCATTCTCTCTCTCTCTCTCTCTTTTCCACTCACTCTCACTTCTTTCTTGAACTCTGACTATCTTTCTGCCTTCCTCTCTCCTCCCTTCTCCCCACTTTGGGCCCCTGCCTCCCCAGGCTGGGGCTCCTACCCACCCAGACCTTTCTGAGAGACAGCAGTCCCCTCCTCCTGCTTCTCCCCTCTCGCGCTCTAACCTCTGCTCTCTTCTGTATTCTGCTCCCTCTGGCATGGCTGTAGTGTGAGGTAAGTTCTCCGTCTCTTCCTGAATGCAGCCCCCTCCTCCCGACCCCCTCTCTTCCCTGTTACACTGCGGACACCCTTCCCTAATTTCACTTACACGCCCTCCTCATCATCACCATGGTCATCTCCATGCCCTCGCCTAAACTTAAACCCCAGGCAGGTCAAAGGGCAGGTCAGCTGCTCACAGTGTTCAGGTGGAGGCTCACTGACAAAATGATCCAGATTTTAGGAAACTGCTCTCAGCACAGAAATTAAAACAATATTCATGACAACAGTGTGGATGGAGAGAAAAACAGAGTGGTAAAATCTTGATCAGGGGTGGCAAATGACCTAGAGAAAATGACATGCATTCCCGTAAGTGGTTCAACATAATGTCACAAGATAAGAACAATTCCCTGATAAATGGCTTTGTGTATGCAGTTTGCGCAATCACTGAGGCATTTTTAATGTGATAATTTACATACACAAATGTCAATGGTACTGTGTTTGTGTGTATATGTGTGATGTAATCCATCACTATACCTGTATCTGTTTTTTGTTCTGGCTACTACTTAAACTACAGTCTGGTGTAGTGTTTTTGACCTGGCTGCTAATTTACAAGCAGACAATCCAGTGATGCTACTTGACAAAGATTGCTGTTTGTTCATGCATTATTTATCAATCCAAAGCAGTGAATGATTTTATTTTTTCATTCATATAATAGCATCAGTTGCAATGCAGGGCATCTCATGCCATTATTTTCAAATGAACTCACATTTGACCGCATCTGACTTTTTTCAACCCCCTCCGTCCTTGCATGGCTTTACGGATCAACTGTTGCGGCGGCTCTCCATCCTTTTTTTTCTCCACTCATGGCTGTCTGTCTGTCCGAGGACAACAACAACATGACTCTGAGCCAGGAACTCCCTCCTCGCCTCGCTCTGCACACAAAATCATGCACACATTCTCTCAAACACAGGCGGTTTACCAGCCACCCCTCCCATCCACCTTCGCACGTCCACCTTCACAGCATCAACCATCACACACACACACACACACACACCATCTCCAACC
>OMNN01051486.1:0-17127 GCA_900302755.1 Chromis chromis | reverse complement strand
CCCAAACTCTGCCAATCCTCTACAACCCATCTTCATTTGCTCTCCTCATGACCAGCTCCACAGCAATGCTCCTGACCCCTATTACTCCAAAACTATGTCACTGACTCCTCAGCCACGCATCCTTTCCAGCACCTCCACCCCAAAAAAGTCGACAAAACTGAACCGAACACACACCCCCAGAGGAGACTTAAAGGAAACGTTTCCTCATTTGCTCTCCTAATTCCTGCATGAGATTTCGTGGCTGCTAAATGAGAATGTGCAGCGTGTATAACAAATCCCAACAGCGGCGCAGCAGCTTATATGTAGGTGCCTGGAAAACATGCAATCCACATTAGACGCTCATGTTTATAGTGTAGTTGTCAAAGAGCCAGCTCACTGCACCAGATCAACACAAGGTGTGACAAATCACTGCAGCAAGAAAACAAGGTCAGGCATCCGCACAGCATGTGCAAACAACTCCACACAATCATTATAAATACAGAAAATGGAGTGTGAAATAAAACAATGATCTGATACATTGAAGCTGTGATATCCAAAAGGAACGTGAGAAGCATGTACGAGGAGAAAACGCCATGAAACTGTCATTTCACCAACCAGTCAGCCACCATGTTTGGAGTTTTTACTGCCTGTTAATCAAAGGAGGAACACAGATGGCCCAAGGGAGAAGCACGCTGTAGACACTAAATGCACAGCTAAGTGCAATAGGGCTTTACAGCATCATGATCCATCATTCATCACAGCCTGAGCTACAGGGAACTGCATCATGCCTGAAAGACTTTAAAGGGACTGGATGTAATCAACCTCTGCCTCAATTAGATTAAACCGAAGGCTCATCATTTTTGGTTTTACTGAGTTACACTGATAAATAGTCAGTTTTTTTAAAAGAAGCAGATCCATTTAAAAGCTATTTCCAGACAGATTTTAAGCCTCACGCTGACCCAAAAGTCATGTTGAATTAGACAGAAAGTGAGGAAAAATTGGAAAATTGATTATGTGGAAAAAGAATCCCACTAAGTAAAAAAAAAAAAGGGTTTCTTTTTTAGGGTTGCAACCAATGATTATTTTCATTATTTTCAATGGCTCAATTAATCTTTTAATCTATCAAATGGTGAATAGTGGAAATAGTGAAAATAATAACAATTTTTCTAAGCCCACATTGATGTTATTATGGGCTCTAATTAAAATGTAAAATTTCTCTAAAATGCACAGTGAAAGTGGACAGTCCAAGAATAAAATGCCTCAATTAATGTGCTGTAATTTATTCCAAGGCTTTACGATTCAAAGCTAATAACAGTGTGAGAGCAACAACAAGAAGTCATTCTGTCAGAATCACTCAAGGATGCCACTAATTAATATTTTCTTTACCAATAATTGATAATGATGAGTTGAAGGAGATCACTTAAGCTGTGGCATTTTGGCCAACCATAAAACTCAATCCTATTCAATTTAACATCATTTAAGACAAGAAAAGTCAGTAATTACATACATGTTGGAAGACAGAACCTTAAATACAATTTACCTGCATGATTAAGATAGCCACAGTTCTACAATTATTATAAACGTGTGTTTCTGCGCTCACTTTTGATGCGTGCATGACCCTGTATTTGTACTGACTCCCAAAGTGGCTTCACACTGGGGCAGATTTGCATGATGTGTGCGAGCATTTGTGCGTACAGCAAGGTGACGTCCTCACAAATGTATGTTTATTTCCCACAACCTTCCTTCCTCCAATCCTCGTGTCACGATGCTCTTAGCTGCCGCGCCGCCCCAAACACAAACAAGCAGTGATGGAACTGGGTCGCCACTACCACTCTGTCTTTATTTCCACCTCTCTTTCTCTCTTTTCCATCCTCTGCATCTAACCCTGGCTTTCTGTCCTTCTTTCTTTTCCCCGTATTCATCATCCCTCTCCCTCGTTTTGTCTTCCGTCTTTAAACTCCCTCTCTTTTCCCTCCGACTGTGTTGGCCTTACACCACTAGAGGGACTGACCACTCCACCACTACAATACTGTGCTAACAAACACAAAGATGGTATTGATCTGAGGGGGAGAGAAGGCGGGAGTTGAGCTGTGACAACACTCTGTCTCGCACATGATGACCCCTCTCCACACATTTCCTTCCTCTCCTCTCCCTCTCTCTCTCATTTGTTCATTTGTCTTGGATCAATAGCACCAGCAGTTCTGGCGTCCTGTGGTGTCTCTGCAGTGTGCACACTATGAGCTCTCACTGGGCAGTGTGTGTGTGTGTGTGTGTGTGTGTGTACAGTATGTGTGTGGTTTCACACAAACCCCACTGCCACTTTACTAATTAGCTGCCCTGCTGCATGTCTGAGCAGAGGTTGGTCTCTGTTTGCGCGTGTGTGTGTGTGTGTGTGTGCAGGCGATGATGTGTATGAGTATGTAGTGTTTGCATATGCATGGCAACATAGCTCAGTGTGCATATTTGCTTTTATTAATAGAAGAAGAAACCTTACAAGGCTGCACAGATGGGTAGAAAGTGAAACAAAAGAAAGAAAGGCACAAAGGGAAGGAGGGATAAAGATGATAATGATATGGCTTGACAAGTTTTTTTAACACGTTACGAAGGAAAGATGGAACATATCAAACCGTTCCAAGACTCTGCCTATGAAAATCAAAAACCACACCAATCTAAATTTTGCCACCATTTCTGTCTAAGTAGTGTCCTTGTGCAGCAAGATAGCGCTCCTAGCACTTCTGAAAGTGTGTAAACGTCCCTTAAAGTCCTGGGGTTGGGGTTGGGGTTATGTTACGCAAACAGGTCAAGCGTTATCTGTGAACAGCGCTGAATCTTCTAAACTGTGTCAAACTGGCAACCCTTCCATCCAATTTTCCTCTTGGGGGAGAGGAAGAAGTCACAGGGAACCAAACCTAGAGAGTAGGGTGGCAATAGTGTTGTTGTGGCCAAAAAAAATCTATGTGGAGCACCCATGTGCCGTCACAACACAGTTCAGGTCCCTTGCGCCATTTTTTTTTTTCTCCATCAAACACTTCAGGACATAATAGCAAAATTCTGCTTTCACAATCCGACCTTGAAGGGACTAATTCCTGGTGTACAACCACATGGATGTTGAAGAAAACAACCAGCATGCTCCTGATGTGCTCCAGACCTGATGCGTTATGTTTTGGAAAATTCTTCTGTGAAAATTGTTGTTTATTTTGGTGGTAGCCGCAGACCAACCTCTCATCTCACAGGAATCTTCAACATAAAGGTCGGATCATCCTGAGCTGCTAATGAACACCGAATGTGATATTTGCTCTCCCACAGTTAATAGCATAGTGTTACATGATCTCCCAACTTGTGTCTGTTACTGTTCAAACATATTGCACATGTGTGACTGTAACGAACCATGAACAGACCCAGATTTTTTTTTAATCGCACCTTGTACCACCTTTATATCAAAACATTACAATATTTACTAAAATGTCAAAAAATTTTGTCATTCTTGTCCATTTTTTTCTCCATTTCAGTATATTAAATAATTTAAACCAAACTGATATACTATAGCCTATATGCATGGTATATCAAACAATGGGAAATATACTGTTGAAAGTTCCTATTTTTATTTAAAAAATAAAATCAAAGGTTAAGACTTTAAAAATATGGGGGTGGAAGAACTTTAGCATGCATATGTTAGAACCTGCAACACAGACAACATACACAACCAGATGTATAATTTAATATGAGCCCTGTAGAAGAAACTGCAGACACACACCTGTAAATTTGTTTTCCATGTAAAGCTCACACTAAATTTTTATGACACCACCTGACAGTCAAAGCGACATGAGGATAAGCGGTCTATGAACACCCTTAGGTGTCAGACGAGGTCTAAAGATGCAACCAAGAAAACTAAACGGCCATAAAAGTTGACTGCTTGAGATACATAGAACATACCTGAGCAGAGTGAGCTTTTGGGATCTGCGCAAACGAGATCAACACTGCTAATAAACCCTTTAGATTGAGATTTTTTTTTTTGCTTCGGTTCAGTACAAACTTTACAACTCCAAGCTTAAAAATGGCTCCGTTTAGTTTTTTCATTTTATTCATGTATGGATTTTGACATGTGAAACCATTTACCTCTTTCAATTTTTTTTTTAAAATTTCTTGATCAATGTGCATTCTCCACATGCACTAGGGGAATATTCCAACCAGTAACAGGTGTGTTTGTGAAATGAGGCAGTTTCTAAATAGCGTACGTCCAGCGGCGCCAGGTTTTATATTTAACACTCACATGGACATTGGAATAATAAAAACAGCAGGGAGAAGGGAGAGCAGGGAGAAGCAAGAAGCCCAGAGGGGAGAACTTGTAGCCTTTAACTATATAGTAATAGCAGTTTGCCGTCTTTGTGTTGGCTGTTAATAAGCCTTCAGTACAAAATGGAAAACAGGTACTGTACTGTGAAGAAAGAGAAGAAAAACCACTTGACAGAATGACCAGTTTTCCACTGCAGGAAGTTTTGCTCTAAGTCAGGATGTTAAGAGAAACTTTCTGAAGAACAGCACTTTATAATAGAGCCCTTGCTTGGTCATTTCATTATATTAATCAGGAATTAATAACATACTGGCTGATTACAACTGAAATCTGGCAGAGGTAGTAAAAATATGCTCAAAAACATGGTAACAGTTTAATTTCTCCTCTCTTTAAAAAAGCCCAATTGCTACTCCATTGTACCATATAGTCTCGCCTTTTTCCACAATCATTTGGAACTGGTCAGTATGTATTTGTTACTTGACTCATGCAGCTAAATTACCCATCATATTTCAGGCTGTATTATAAGTTGTCTATTTCCACAAATCTGCTTTTAATTTAGCTTTTTTTTGGCTGTAGCTCTAGTTTGAGGTGTGGTAAGTGAACATTAGCATGTCAAATCTTTGCATTTCATACAGATCGCAAACTTTGAGGACAGAAGATTTTGATCTTTTAGGTCAGACTGGGTTCTGTTTTTCCCACAGATGGGCCAAGGTTTAGTAAGGACGATGTCATATGAGGTCTTTCAAAAAAAAAATTATGTCTGGCACTCTGTCTTCATGAGCTTAAATTTAATAAACATTCGTCACACCAGTGGAGTTTAATTCGTAAAGTGTCTGTTGCTATCTCAGTCATCTCTAATTTTGAAACTGAGTTCTCTTTCAAAATTGCTAATGAAGCTAAACACATACCTGCAGCATTACAGTGACACAAATTCAGGATTCAGGATCGAGGTTGTCACTCTCTAAGGCACTAACATCCTGAAAAAACACCTTAAGCATCACCTTCCGCAACCCTGCTACATGTTACAATTATATCCAATCCTGGTTTGTGGGGAAAAAAACTATGAATAATCCCATATGTAGGGATTAATAACAAGTTAGGTATTTCTTTCCATCTTGGACTCACTCTGACGTTCCATTGTTGATTGCATCCAAACCATAACAGCACAGATTTTTATCCTCCGAGGTCAATCAAGGTCCCATGACTCAATAATTGCTACCATAACCTAATATGAATGCTTCATCTGTGTTGAAAAATTGGCTTGTTTGTCACCAGAGGTACCGCACACATCCACGGAGCCACCAGCCTCGCTCATTCTCCAAGAATTCAAACATCAAAGTGTCTTTTTACGTACAGCCATCTGATTTGTTCAACATGGTCCATTTTTGCTCTGCATCAATTTGACACAGTATGGCTGTCTTATGTAACAGTACTGACTTTTGTGCTCTGCAACAGGAGCCAGTTCTTTGCTCGAGCCCACTCTTTCTGGTTGAAGCTGTGCAAATCGGTGGAGAAAAAAAGGAAAGAAGAAAAAAAAAACAGGTGTGGAGTTAAGGTAGAGAGAAAAGCTTTGTGTCTATATGAGAACCGCAGCTTTTACTCCTGTTTTTGTCTGTTTTCAATCACAAGCCGGAGATTCGAACAAGATTAAGTTACAGGATCAGGCGAGGTCAGTTAAACAGGCAGCATCTGACATCAGTAGCATAAAGCCTTGGCATCAGACTGAGCCTTTTATCCAGTGGTATGAAAATGTGCTGTATTTGTACAATCTTATACTGGCCATACTGTTTAAATTGTACATTGATTGCTGACTGGATTGAGCCTTTACTGCCTCGCTGCGAGCTTTACACATACAGTGGTAAAAATGTTTTTGATGAAGAAGTTATTATGTAATATGCTTGTTGGAACAGAAGCTTGAAATGTAGCAGTGGTTGCCGAGATGTGTGACTGCAAGTGTAACGGCAAATTTTGAAATTAAATGAAATCTAGCCAGAGCTGATCCAACCAAAGACCTGTCATCTCTGTGGCTGTTTGCTCCTACCTGTTTCCTTAGATACTGTGTGCCAGTCAGGGTGCTTTAAATATCCACATGAGGGAAATGTATAGCATTTACAGAGGAAAACAAAGAAAAGGTTGCATTTTTCTTTTCTTTTCTTTTTTTTTACACCCTCTCTCCCTGCACCCACCACCACTGTCCATGTGACAGTGGCCCACACATTTGCACAACAGACTGCCTGCCATGTCTCTTAACACACCACTGGCATTGCAAAATTCACAGGGTGGTAAACAGGAAATGTTGTGGCTCTTTGAAATTAACAGATTACAAATTTTTACAACCTTTAAACTGCACGCACGATGACTTCTATTCATGCTGCTCATCAAGCCCAGACCATTATATTTTCATTAAATATGCACTTTTGGTACCACATTTGGAGAAAAAAGTAACTGGTCCTGTATTAACCCTGTAAACCCCACTCAGTTTTGCTCCTGTAACATTTTTACTCACTGTGGGCTAATTTTTCATCATGATAAAAAGTCCTGCACCTCTATGGAAACAGCACAACTATAGCTAAAAGTAGAGAGAACTCAAACACACCTTACGTGCAGTATGACACAGTTATAGTACCATAAATCTAAAAAAAAGTTAACTTGTTTCTTTTTTTATCCACCAAAAAGGGAAATTTACATAGTATAGATATTTTCCATACTTGTCTCCTATTTTCTGTGTGTAAACACTGCCTGCAGTTCAGCCTAGTTCAGTCAAAAAGCCCCATGTATTTAGACACATGATTTTTAGTGTGTAGAATTGTTATGTTTTGTTTTTTACAGAAGCTGCTTAGAGAAAAGGTTTATTTTTGGCATATTTTTTAAATAACACATGTAGAATAAAGAGATTTTGAGAAAATGTCATGATTTTAAGATTGGATGTGGTTAATTTTCCTGAAGGAACACCTGTTGGAAAGTTAAAATCCGATGATTCTTTCAATATCTACAATTTCTGGCTCTGAAAAATGGTGTAATTATGCAGATTTTTTAAAGATAACATGCCTCTCAAACATGGTTTGGGTGTCCAAAGTGTAAAAAAACCCCATTATTATATGGAAATAAAGGTTAAACATGCAAATTTAACAACATGTTTACGCATAAAATCTATGAGTACATGTACATAACAGCTAACAATATAAATGCACATATGGCAGGCACTGAGACCCAGAACGATGGAGAGAACGAAGGGCAGCAGTGACAGCGAGGAGGAGGAGGAGGCTGGAGAGAGTGAAGGGATGAGGGGGAAATCTGGAATCAATTAGGTGACTGAGCTGGAGTTGCTTGCATAGTTGTGGGGGTGAGTCAGGCAAAGAGGCAGGAGAAGGGACCAGGGTGTGAGTGTTGTGCCATGAGAGTATGTATTTATATAAACACAGACTCACAAAAGTAAGTACAGTGTAAGCCTGCTCGCTAAGCCTTCGGTGACTTTTCTAATTGTCCATATGAGTGTTCTTTCTATCTACATGTATTGGGTCATCTCTCTCCCCCTGACAGCACCGCTTGGAACAGCGGCGTCAAGTTGCAGCCAGAAAAGCCCCACCTCTCCCGAGCTAAGGTCAAAGTGGAGCATAAGAACGGGTGGCTGGCACCGACCCAGGCCATGTCAACACAGCAGCTCTCACTATTCCCTTACACAACTTCCCCCTTCGTTACTTTTTCGCGCAACAAATTCGCTGCACTTTTCTATCACTGGCTCAGATGACGGGGGAATTTCACTTCAGGGGGGAGAAGAAGAAAAAAACAATAAAGAACAAACAAGAACTTTGTGAGGATGTGTTGTAAAAAAAAACGGTGCGTGCAGCTGAGGTTTTGTGCCGAACAAATGCGAATTGGCAGACATTTGCGCAGAATATATCAACTTTAAGTAATGCAGATGGTGGTTTATTCGCATGGGTTCTATTATTACTGCTACAAAGCATGTCAGCAATGACCTGGTGTGAACACTGGGAGCCTGGAGCATCTCTGCTGGCATGCAAAAGGCATACTGATGAGAAGAGGGAGAGGACAGAGAGGAGTAAATAAGAGGTGAAAACACATAAAGTGTGTGTTACTGTATGTACAGTATGTCAAGACAAGGTTAGCAGGCGATAGAGAAGGACCGACTGATTCTCTGAGGAGTCTCTCCAATGCGCAAACACATTTTATAGACTCAAGAGGGGTGCAATCATTGCGGGCATGCAGGGAGGAAAATAAATTATTGAACACAACAAAGAACAATCACTAAAATGCACAAGGCTGCGCCACCATGCAAAGACCAGAAGAGCTCAAGATTTCCTCATCAAGTCGAGACAGACCCGACATATCGCTCGCAGGCCTTTGTTCAAAGTTAACTGGTAATTGGTTTCCTCCACATACAGTATTTCTACATTCGTCAGCTTTTTTTTTTTTAACTTTTTTTTTTTTCATTTATTTTTAATTCAGTAAACAAAATTGACACGTAAGCAAGCTCTGTGATTTATTTATCATCTCACCAGTCAGTCCGGCACTAATTTGGAGTGATGCTGATTCCAGAGCTTGTCATTAGGAAGGAGCATGTTGACAGCAGTAATTTATAATTTACAGGATATTTACTGTATTAATGTAGAGTCAGTGGCGTAATCAGAGAGACTGGAGAGGATCTAGCCGGGGCTATTATGTCAACATCAAGAACAAAATGAGATTCTCTAATATAAACCTGCTACGAAAGCGTTGCGTGTGAATGTGCGCCGAGTGGTTTGTGTTGGAGTGGAAGCAGAACAGTTTAGTGTGAACGAGAGAGAAAGGCAAACACAGATGAGGAGAGAGACAAGAAAGATGGCAGGGAAGCTACGACGGAGAAGGTACAGAAATGAAAACGAGCTCTGTATGATGCTGAAAGTGGAAAAGGGAGCGTTTGTGTGTGTTGGTGTTTTATGCGTGGATTGGCTTCTCGCCAACCCTGACAATCAAAAAAGAGCCAACTGTGCAGAGAAAAGCCAACAGAATTATCCCACACCCTTACGTAATTTGACAGTCACTTAGTTCATTCAACACAGTGCGCGCACACACTCACACACACACACTCACACGAAGCAACACCACACACAAATCTTTTGATGTCTTGGATGCTGCGGATGGATGGATGCTAAGTGCCAAGTGTTTTCCCATAAGTCACTGGGAAATAAATGAATGAACGGGACGTGGTGTCTGTCTTGCACACATTGTCATGAAAACACATTTTGTCTCAGTGGACTCGCATAATCGCAATTAGCCTCTTGCATTTCAGCACAGAATTAAAAGTTAAAAAATTGAATTGAAAGCAAATCAAAATAAAATCAGTTGCTCTGCTGAACCACATTAAATGGATATTAATCAAGGCAGGAAAAAAGAGTCTGTTCTCCCTCAAATCCTGGATTATTGTTTTTTTTAAATTCTGTAATGACTTTAACCTTGTAATCTTCCATCTGTAAATTTACTGAACCTGAATTGGCACATTTGACTTTTTACATGTTGTGAGTGTCTCAGAAAACAAACGCAAGCCTACTAAATCAACTGTATTATTCTACTAACATGTATTCTCTTATCAATTTGAGGTTCACGGACAAACTGCAGCATAAATAAACTGTCAAACACTTATCTCGTCCAGAATTTGCTTCAACACTGTCCCCGTCGGAACTGTTTGTCTGAACACACAGGAGGCAACAGAAACTGTTTATTTCAGCTTACATAACCCAACCCTGTCAGGATGACTTGTATTTACAGGCTGCCATTTATTCAAGCAGATGTGTACAAGCAGCTCCACTGGTGGTCTGTATGATGGAATCACACGTGTGTCTTGGGTCCATTTACACCTGGATTTATGCTTTTGGGCTTTATCCAAATACAAGCATATAACCTTGGATGGATGGCGATGCCGGATATAAATAATCCATAAAGAGATTAAATAAAACACTGACTGCAGGGGTGGACAGAAGAGATTACTTGTATTTCAAAGGGGGTCGCTCAGAGTGATGAGAATTATAACCTGACTTTGCAGTTTTTCCTCAGTTTTATGGAGCTATATGGGATCTTTCTGGGAAGTGGGCGTGAGGAGTGTTTGATTGTGGGTTACGAAAATAGTTGGAGATGCCGCCTCAAGCATCCAACGCAGTTTTCTGAGAGAGTGTATGTTCAGCTTTCAGGTGCCCAAATGACCAAAAAGACAGAAGTTTTGATCAGTTTAAGGACTAAATACCCAGCTGGAAATCAACAGCACTAATCATCAACCAATCAAATCCTGCACCTCTATGGAAACAGCACAATCATGACTAGAAGGAGAGAAAACTCAAAAGTCTCTATTGTGCAGTATGACTCAGTTAGAATGTCATAAATCATACAAAAGAAAAAAAAAAAAAATCTTACTACTATTACTTATTTTCCGAAAATTGAAAAAACCTGGAATCGACATGTACAACATTTTTCCAAGAGGCCACAGGTGTTACCAATACTTTTAAAAAGTTGACTCTACATACTAGAGATATTTTACTACTTACATCTTTAATTTGTTCCCATACTTGTCATTTATCTGTTGTGTGTCTAGGGAGGCTGCAGTTCAGCAGAAAAAGTCCCAGCATTTTTGCCACATGACTGTTGATCGCAGCCGAGTCAGTCATGGATTCCTGATTGCTCCAAGGAAAGCAACATTTCAGTGTTTTTACAGAATCCGTTTAATGCAAATGTTTTATATTTGGCAAGTTTTTTTAATGAAATATCCCTAGTTTAAGCTGAAATTTGATTCATTTTCCTGATAGAATTGCAGAGTAGTTCAAGGACCATTGGAAAGTTCAAAATTCGACAATTCTTTCAGTCTTAACAGTTTCTGGCTCTGCTAAATGCTGTAATCTTGGTGTTTTTTTTAAAGACAACATGCCTTTCTGATGGTTAAATATCATTCAAAAGTAGCAGACCTCAAACCCACACCTCCTCTTATTTTCTTCTCACTTTTTAAAGTTTTTTTCTCTCGTCCCTCTAACCAACCAATCTTCGACATAGACTTGACACTGAACACTGCCTGGGCCTGTTCATACTTGTCTAATCCATGCAATTAAAGGAAGCCGGACTCCCTTTGAGCTCACTTATTTTTACAGCCTGCTTAACAGCCTGCACGCCACCACATCAGGAAAGATACTGACAAACAATCAAAAAACAAGGCGTTTAAGTTATCGTTCCAGAGGAGGCGTTTAAGAAGTGAGACATTTGAGAGGGTCTGCAACTTAAGTGGCTTTTGTTTGTTGTCTGTAATGCCATCTCGAGTGCACGAGGTCCGTTCGAGACCTTGATATTTTGAGTGTTGTTCAGGTCTAGAGAAGTGATGCTTCCTTTGATGCCCATTCATCCAGTGTACACCTGCAGATGTCAAAATAATGTGTCAAGTGTCAAGCAGCTAGTTGTGCTGGGAGACGCACGAGTTAAGCATCCAGCAAATCACAGCAGTACAGTGGAAGAAAACCAGTCATCTTATTGTTTCGTCGGTGTGGATACTGAGTAATGCAAGCGAAATGTCATGTAAGCAAGCTACAGAGAAAGGCAGTAAATATTTATAATGTCTGCGGCGAAGAAAATAAACTTCGACAAGCATTTTAACTGATGCATATTAAAATGAAACACCAGCAGATTATAATGTAATAATATGATTAATCACTTTAGCATTTGCCAGAATGGCGGCGCCGGCCGTGTAAAAGGGACCATTTCTGTGTGTTGACCCTCATGTTAAGCCACAGACACTTGAGCACCTCATTAGAAGTGAATGGGCCTCGAGGTGGGAGGCAGGGCGGCTATTGAGAGGCTTAGCAGGACTCCACAGGGCTTCCTAACTGCCACTAGAGGGGAGACGAGGGAGAGAGGGGGGAGAGAGACTGACAGCGAAGCTCTCTCTCTCTCTCTCTCAAGGATGAGGCAGAGATGGATAGTTCTTCTCTCTAAGGCGGACCGAGTGGCAGTTCATTCACGGCGGTGCCTTGGGTGTCTGTGTCGGTCCTTGTGTGGTTCTTAGAGCACTCAGAGTACGAGGACACATTTTTCAGTGAAGTCTCGCGAAGTGCTGTGGCGATCAATAGTTAGTCAAAACAGCCAATCAGCAAATATGCCTGGCCTCTGACATCACCGCGTTGCTATTCATCATGCTGAATTTAATATCTCATAGTAGCCACATATGGTTTAAAATGCTGTAGGAACAACAGTGTTCAAATGGCAGCCATCAGTCTCCAGTAATGAGCACATGAGATAAAGTGGAATTGAATTCTGACTCAATTTTATCCATTTTTTCTTTTATAGTGGCAGCTGTTTGATGTAGGGTGCTGCTCCGTCAGCTCCTTTTATCCAGAAAAAACAAAGGGCCACATAAACATTTTAAACCAAAATTAGCTAGAAATAAGCATTTCTACAGCCTGGTAGAAACAGCAGTTTTGTAACTAATACACTGTAAAAAGATTTTAAAAAATAAATGTGCAATAGCATTAAAAACCGGAACCATAAAATGTAAACTTTTTAAGACAGATTAATTTTTTGACATCAACAGACTGTTAAAATACATTCACAAATGTATGGTAATTTCATACAATTAGTGACAACATACAATTAGTGACAACTAATGAACACAAAAAGAAGTTTTGGTTTTATAAGTTTCCACAAAATGTTGAATGAATGTGTTTTCATCAGTGTATAATATCAATAAGTACTGGTAAACTGTCAAAATATAGCTTTTAATTAAAAAGCCCAATAAACACTTGTAAAATTAAGGCTGGAAAATGTTTTAAGTATGGAAATTAGGAAACAGTTGGGAAATGATTTTGGAAATATATCTAATTGTGAGTTTTCTGACGGATGTTGCAATCCGCTAATTTGCGATAGTCAAGTTTCAATTCAGTATCAACCTTGTAATAGATTTTAAACATGAGGCACATGATAAACTATTAATAGTGTAACTGTCACACATAGAGGATGGCAGGAATTTGTCAAACCACTGACACGACAGTTTAAAGCCTGAGTCAGTCGTGCTGCAAAATGTACGAAGTGCATCTATTAAATAATAAAACTGAGCCTATGTGAGTCAAACCACAGAGTTCCTGCTTGAACCACCTGAACCAGTATACGTTGATCCATGGGTATAAACGACGTCTGAAAGTTTCAGTTTACAAAAATAATAATAACAAATAAAGTTATTATTATTATTATTATTATTATTATTATTATTACACGTCATATATTGTAATTATAGCCTTTGCGATTTGCGATTACATTGCATTTGAAATCAATTAATTGTTAAGCCCGGATTAACAAATTTATTTTTGCTTTAAAGTTGATAATTTTAACACTCAGTCAGTCTCAAGTGGCCGTTCAAGGAACTGCAGTTTTGGGCACATTCGCATTAGTTTATCTTTCAGACCCAAAGGTTGCAGCTTGGTTGTGAGAAAATTACAAATCACTGCAATTTGTGCCAGAACTGTGATCACTGAAGATTAAAGATGAGCAGATACTGATAATAAAAGAACAGCCCATTGTAACAGCAGCGTGGGGATTCATCTCAGAGGCTTCACCAAGCAGCGTTGTAAATCCCAATTGGTTCCAACAGAAACGCACAATTAAAAAAAATCAATAACAAAAAATAAAAAGCTTCACTGAATAAAACCAAATAGCTACAAAATTATTATTTATCATTCTGTTCCATGTTTCAGTAGTTTAGCCCTACTTTAAGTAAAGTGCAACCAAACACTTTCCTGACAGATAGCAGAGGCTCCAATACAACATGTGGAGGTATTTCAGTATCCAAACATGTAGTTTTCATGATGGCTAATTGTTTTAACAAACAGCTGTAGTCCCTGTAGGAGAACAGCAGGCTATTGTGGAGACATTCATTGTCTGGTTACTGCAACAAAATCAGCATTTCTGTGCTTGTGATAAAAACGCCAAGGGAAAAAATCAATTTGGCCCGTTGCAGTCGCTTGATGCAGGCTGGGAGGCCTCACAAACTGCAGATATCAAAGGCAGCTGGCAGATCTTCACAAAGCAAGATGGAAGGAAACAACAATAGTATTCATTCCACTTAATCCTCCACCATGTATTTTAAAAATATAAGCATATTTAGCTTCACTTTTTCAGTCATTTTTGGTGTTAAACAAATTTGGCTTTAGCCTTAGCTGCATAATACTTTGTCCTTGAGCAAAACAAAACTAATCTTGAAGTCAGACTGAAAGCAGATTTGGTGGAGAGATTTTCTTATTTATTTATTTACATACACAAAACATGGTGTCTTGTTTGTTAGCTATAAGTACTCTTTTGTTTTTTTGAATGATGACATATAGTCAGGTTAATTCTATGTATGTAGGCCAAGATTTTAAAAAAACACACAAAAGAATCTCAATAAAAGGCTTTGCAATATGTACATTACACAGTCCTGTTTCTAGACACTGAATTCTCACGATTTAAAAAAATGTAACCCTCTGAACCCGCAGTGGGTTTGAAAGGCAGGTTATCTTTAAAAAATAACCAAAATTACACCATTTACCAGACCAAACTGTAAAATATCAGACTTTCTGACTGTCCTTGAACTACTCATTTGTGACCTGCAATTCCGTCAGGAAGATTAACCAAAAATAATCTTAAAATCGTGATGTTTCATAAAAATCACTTTTATCTCACTTAAAAATAAATTTCAAATCTGCATTTCTCAGCACAACCGTAGAGCCATGGGTGACTCAGCTGCGGCCAACAGTCATGTGACAAACATTCAGGGACTTTTCAGCTGAATTGAAAGAGGACACAAGCATTGAAACGAATTAAATATGTAGGTAGTTAAATATCTGTAGTATGTAGAGTCACCATACAGTATGGGTAACACCTGTGGGAACTTGGAAAAATCTTGTTACATGCTGATTGCAGATTTTTCCATTTTTTGTGACATAAATATAGAAAAAATTAATTATTTTTTACATTAGAATTTGCTTGTATTGCACAAAAGACATGTCTAAGTTCTCTCTACATCTAGCCATGGTTGTGCTGTTTCCATAGAGGTGCAGGACTTTATATCGCAGTGACAAATGAGCCCACAGAGGGTAAAAATGGAACAGGAGGAAAAGCCGCTGGGGGATCAGAGTGTTAAACTAGCTCTATAGCAAACCCAGTAGAGTAAGTATTTGCCCATGTAGTGTAAGTTGTACCATTTTTCTTTCATTATCTTCCTGTTATTACAGAAGACTGCCAGGGTGCTGCGGTGTGACCCACTCTGAGCTGCTCGCTATCAGATGCTTTTAAGTTTTTATTGTGGGCAAGACTGTCAGATAAATAAAATAAAATGCACTTGGAGTGGAAATGTGAAATGGAAGTGTATCGTAGGTGCCAAACTGTCAGCCTACGGCGGCATTAACATCAGCCCACGATCTATACGCCTATGTCAAACATTAATCTTGCGCGCATGCCGACATATCAAAAGTGGAGTCGAACGGCTCTTGTAAGTGCCACAGTCTGTTTATTGTGCTTCCAAATCATCACATAAAAGGCTGTTAAAGTTCAACAGCCTTCCTCAAGATTGAGGAACGTCTTTGCTTTTTTTCTTTAACTTAATCATGAAGAACAGCTTCTTGACACAGCTGCCTTTGTAACAAGCTGATGAAAAATACATAAACAGCACCGTGCTGTTTTTAGGGATTTCTATTGAACCTATATGCCACTACTAAACTGTTGATCTTCCTGCATGCAAACAGAAAAGTCACACCGCCTCTCATTTCCCCTCCTCCTTCCCCTCATACTTCCCTCCAACCCTCCATCTCACAGTTTGCCCCACCCCTCAACTCTGGTTCACACTTTTTCACCGTTGCAGCCTTCAACGTTTTACACCGATTCCCTCATGACCTCTCTGCTTTCTCTTTCCACATCTTATAAAACTCCTTTTCCCTGTCTGTTCCTCATTTTGTCTCTATCTCTTTTTCCTCTCAAAGACGCATGCACACACACAGACACACACACACAAACACACACACACACGCACACACACAAAGCTCTCATTCTTTCAGTTTGTGGCTTTTCTTTCAAAACTGAAAGCTCGTGAAGGAAAAGCTCCCACCCCTTCTCGGTGCAGCTGGGAAACTTCACCCTTGCCATCGAAACGCTCTCTCGCTCTCACAAACACACACACATTCGCGGTGCGGGGTCAGGAGGTCACGGGCCACGCCCTGACAGCCCTCAAGGGGAGGAGAGAAGAAGAAGAGGAGGAGGGAAATCAGAGATTCTCCGTCCTTCCCCACAAATTTGCAGACAAGTAAACATGACTGAGGCAATTTTTTCCCTCGGTGTGCTTCGTTTCCTCGCTTCGTTTTCCCTCCTCTCTTCACATGCATCTGCCCCCTCCTTCTGTCAAGAAAGAGTCAGAGGATAAAGTTTCTCCCCCCACATAAGCACCTTATTTTCTTCTTCTTTGCACTGTGATTTTGTAAGTAAATTTGTCCATCCTGTTCGACGCAGTCACAGCTGAAGAACAGACTGATCTCTTTTCGCAGATTTGAGATGAGAAAAGATGCGAACAGGAGGTGTGAATTGACCAATTTTCAAAAAGAAGTGGATGTTGTTTTTTCTTGCTGGCAACGCGGCCAATAAGAAACTCCAAAAAAAAAGAGAGAGAAAAAAAACAGAAGAAACATGTGCAGAACACCACACCAACTGCATATCTAACTGCCTAAAGAGAAATCGCAGATGTTCTCCTCTCCCTCCAAACAAGCCACTTCTTTTCTTCTTTTTGAAGCATGAATTCCCGTCACACACACACACACACACACACACACACACACACACACACACACACACACACACAAACACAGTAACTG
>OMNN01051484.1:29515-40359 GCA_900302755.1 Chromis chromis | reverse complement strand
CCCAAAAGCAGCCGGCTGGTCCAGGAACAGATTTCACACCGCAGGACGCCTCCTGTGACCCGGGCGGGACCAGCTCTGATCCACGGGGCCCGGCTCGGTTCGGTTTGGCTTGAGTGAGCGTCTGCCAGAAGCTGATTGCGCACTTTTGAAGCTGGTTTGCGCAGTTTGCAAACGTCTGCAGCTGTTTTTATCGGATCGAACAGTCAAAACGTGCAAATAGACACAACTTTATGTCTGTGGAGATGTTTAAGAGAATTTAAGGTTTTTCTATGGGAAAAAAAAAAGTTTGCAGTTCTAAATGACTATAGACATATCCGAGCATTTAACATGATTTACAGCTGATTTTTACATATTAAATAAGGGTTTTTACCTATTTTCCAAGCATCCTGTTAGTCATAATAATTGAATTTTAGTGCATTAATAACATTTCAGTCACAATGTAGGAGCTGCACTCACTTTTTGGCGAGTAAAAATTGCATTAAAAGAGCTAAATTGGCCCTTTAAAGCTACTTTAAAGGGTAAAAACAGCTGGATTGGTTAGAATCTACAATCTTTTTGGCCCAGCTCGCCTCAGTTCAGCTCAGAAGCTCCCCAGCCAGCAGGAAAATAAGTTAGTTACCTGCCAACAAATAATTATTATTTCATATCAACTCACTACATATAAACACTATTTATTACATGTGTGGACCTAACGAAAAAAGCTTATTATATATCCATCTGACTGCATTTAAAGCATTGTGTGATATTAACATAACAAGCTACAGTGTTGGATATTAATTTTTCTCATAGCTTTATGAATTATTTGTTGTACTCGCCTGAGACTTGAAGTTAAATTCATTATTTCCACTCTGCATAAATGCAATTTGTAGCTGCATGTCTTTAAAAACCGAGAGCGTCATCTAGTGGAGGGTGAGCTGACCTGAATGCAGTTCGTTAATGAGAACCTGAGCTGCCACTGATGCATGCATGTGGTTCAATCAGACAGTGAACGCATCACCAAAGATAAACCGCAGATGCAGGGATGGTGGGAGCCCAGCAGTCCAACGTTAAAAAGCCTGGAGCAGTTATAAGCTGAGTGGTTATGCTGGAGGATAAAAGAGTCTGTGAGCATTGTGCAGAGTGGATATTATTTGTGTCTGTGGTGAGCATGTTCTTTATGGGGAAGTGTTGGACTAAGCCAGCAACACTGAGCTGTGATAAATAACATCCCTGGTGGCTTAAAGCAGGTCGTAGCAGGATGCTGTAGGTGCTGTGGATGATATTCAATTTCTATCTGTGCATATATTATAAAATTAACCCTAGAAAGAGAAACAATAACCAAGTTTGCTTCTGTGTCAGTGAATTTAGCATTACTTTGCCAAAAGAAGCCTGTATCATGCAATAATGTAAAACTTTTATAATTGATGTTTCAGGGTTTTTTTTTTCTATAATGAAGCTGGAGGCTGTATTAGATTGTGCTGTGTTGAATTGCTTTACATTCTAAACATATTTGCGAATAATGATCAACTTGATTAGCAACTGCTCTGGCAATTATGGTGTCAATTCATTATTTAGGCTCTAAAATAGAACATGAAAGTGAAAAACACCTTTCATAAATTCCCGGCTCCCATGGTGACATATTTAAATGGATTTTTAACAATTATTCTTGGTTCAAATCAGCAACACCAACCTCTGTTTACTACCATAAGTCAGGGAAAGACAGTAAATTCATACATACCATCAAATGTTGGTTATTTTTACTTGAATATGGGCTTCAACGATTGATTATGGATCAGAATAGACGACAATTAAATTTGGTTTAGCTCTAATTGTGAGATGTTTTGAATAATGTTGTCTCTGATATATGAAAAGAGGAGTGTTCCTTACAAAAACCTCATTCATTCATTATACCATTTGTTTTTTTCTGATTAATCACTCAGTTAGGGGGCAGTGATGGCCTAGTGGTTTGTGAAGCGAACTTGTAACCGGAGGGTCGCCGGTTCAAATCCCCAGACTGGCAAGAGGTTGAGGTGGGAAAGTGAGAGCGACCGCTTGTCCCAGTCACCACCACTGTGGGCCCTTGAGCAAGGCCCTTAACCCCTGACTGCTCCCCGGGTGCTGCACCACGGCAGTCCACTGCTCCTAGTATGTATAGTTAAGGTTAACTTTGAATAGGATGGGTCAATGCAGAGAAGGAATTTCCCCCAAGGGGATCAATAAAGGTTACATTAGATTATTATTATTATAATATTTTATACTAGATATAATTAATCAGTATTCTGTAAATACCTCCGACATTTCTTTCCAAGTTCTTGCTAATATATTTTTCAGTTCCTGAACAAATGACAAAAGAATATTTATGTTTTTATAAACCTCACCACTGCATTAGAACTGCATTAACCTGGTGGCCCAGCTGCCCCTTCGCCTTTGTAGTGGCCCACTGTTTATATTTGTGTCCACTGAGACCTCGCAGCACCGCAGCCTTTAATCTGAGCCACTGTGTTGGGCTACAGCAGCACACAATGGGAGCTCTGTTCTGTGCTGAGGTGCCACAGCTGGGACCTCTGGGCATGCTCAGTGCACTGCTCAGTCTTATCCTGATTGTACAGTAAAGACTGCAGCCGTTCCAGGGGCAACTCAGCCCAACTGGCATGTACCAGAGATGTTGTTTCATTTGATTTAGTTGTTTCCACTGCGATTGTTGAACAAGAAACATGCTGGAAAAAAACTAACTGAGCCAGCGTGGCAGGTAAAAGCAAGTACAACATTTAGTTTTTGAAGACTCTGTTATCCCTTAAATCAATATAAGCATTTAATTAATGTGCAATTAAGGCAAATGATTCTTAAATATACCTGGTCTGGATACTCAGTTGGGTGAGTGACTGAATCAGCTTCTATGGATGCTCTACTGTGCTGTGAACCTCCATCAAGGCCTGTGCGACCGGTACGGTTCATCTTGCATCGCCGCTCTGTGTGTTTTCTCAACATCTTATAATCCTGAAGCCATTTGCTCACCGTAACAAGGTCATCTGATCATCTGTTACTTCTTGTTTTGGGGTTTTCTCACCTATGCATCATGTATGTTTTGGCTTATTTATTATTTATCATGTTCCCCCTATGTCTTAATGGACTAAACCAAGTGAGTGGATATTCATCATCTCACTCTTTAAGTCTTTCAAACTCCTTGATCAGAGACTCATCAAGAAATCTGACTTTTGCAACAGGAAATGCTTCATACCCCCCAGCACAAGTGAGCATTCTGCTGTATGTGAAAGCTCTGAAAGCTCTGAATGACATTCTCAATATCAGGAAGTACGCCAACGTTGCCTTTATTAGCAGAGATGCAGATTATAACAGCAACATCCTGTGAAACCACGTTGTGTTTGCTCAAAAGCATATCAGGTTTGTACATTTAAATACCAGAAGCTTTCTTCCTAAAATGGACATGATAAAGCTCTGGGTTGCCACAACAGAAATGTCATTATGCTTTTTTTAAACTTTGTACAAAAAGAATCATTACCTGATAACTTGATTGCTGTTGTGGCTTACAAAGTCTATAGATCCGATCATGCCGGTGAAGTTGCAATTTATGATCAAGGCAAGTTTTGTAGCTCCATGCTAAAGTCTGCAACTAAAGCCAGACAGTTTGATCTGCTTGCTGTTAAACTGAACATATCCTAAGATCTTCACTTCACTGCTGTCGGCTGCTATAGACCTCTATCAGCCACAGAAGAAGTTGTGCATATTGCACATAAATTGAATTTGAATCTTATAATTTGATTTTGAAAAGCTCAACTTGAATAACTGAACAAAAACTGAATATGAATGTTGTAATTTGAAATTGAATTTCTTAAACAGAATGATTGAAATCACAAGTTTATTTGGAATCTCATAATTTTAATTTTAATTTCTTAACTTGAATAGATGAAATAAAAATGTTAACTTGAATCTCATAGTTTGACTTTGAATTTCTCAACCTGAAACCAAAACAACTCATTTTAAATTATAACTCTGAACCACTGTATGTGTCTGCTTATATTTTTATATTTTATCTTACCTTTATTAAACCAGGAATTCCCTTGAGATTTAAATCTCTTTTTGGAGGGAGACCTGGCCAAGAAGGCACACCATTAAAAAGACGATTATTAAATTTAGCATGAAACAAGTGACATAGGACCAAAGTATAACACATTGGAAGAACCAGGAAACTAAAGATTGAAAAATCTAGTTTTGGAGCACCTGTTGTACTTTTCAGGTACACATCCTCTGATGAGAGCTTTGAACACTCCCAGTGAGATAGATTGTGAAGCTCCAGGCCACTCTACCAAGTTCAGAGCAAATCCTGGGTACCCTGCACAGCAGCCATTTAGATAAGTGGAAATTATAACAGCTGTTGGTGGGTGGCAGAAAATTACCCAAATAAGAAAGGAGTTTACCCAGTACTGCTTTGTAAATAAAATAAACCAGTGCTTCTTAGCCTAATGAAGGCCAAGAACCAAACTATAAAGTACACAGCGATGTGTCCTGAACAATGAGTTGGATGTAAAAACATAGAGAGCTGGTTGATTTAGATTATGAGAATGAATTTAGCATCATTAAGGCAGTTGAAGAAATGCAGCATAGAGGGTCTTCTGTTCTGAAAAGTGGATCTTTTTGCTCCTGCAGTGTAATGCCAATAATCAGATCATGGTAACATTAAAACTGACTGACTTTAATTCCAGTCCAAGCACAGTAGAATGATTTCTTGAGACCGATGAGGGTAATTCAGACGTTTACTGTCTTCTATGCAATGTTATATATTTAAAAAGGTGGAACATTCTGCCTGCAATGTTTTGGGGATGTTGCAGAGAGTCTGTAAAATGTTCCCACAATGTTCCATTATAAAAAAGAATGAACACTCTCACACTCCAACATTCAGGTACATTTTTAGAATGTCTTTAGTCATCTCACCTTTAACAAGAACATTCTGTGAACTAAAAGAAAACTTCCCGCTGGTAACATTAGCAGAACTTTGCAGAAGCTTGTTCACAGTGTTCTTAGAATAACTAAATTCTAGCTGGGTATCCACTGCATTCAAATGGCACTTAAGTGTTGAATCTTGAAGATCTGTGATTATAAACTGAAACAGAGAAGTGTAGAGAAGATGAGCAGCATGTTGAGTGCAGCAGAGAGGCGGCTGATCTTACTGTCAGAGCAGGAGGAGCAGCAGCTCTTTGGTCGAATTTCAAGGATGTGAGCCAAGGACTTTCTGTCAGCTGGCCCAGCCTGCAGCCGTGACAGGAAGTCAGCCTTCAGACATGGTGGTCCCACTCCTACAGAAAACATGCAAACCCACCCACCAGCAGCAGCAGCAGCAGCCCAGCCCAGCACACTCACATGTTCTGTTTATCCCTGCAAGGGATATTGAAAGATGACAGTTGTGATTTACATTGCGTGGCTGAGTTCACCGCAGACAGAACAGCAGTCAGCACTTTTCCTCTAAGTGTCACCTCTGTCAGAGAACTGAACCGGGATCAGACCTCTCAGGATGTGATGAGCGCTCTCATGCTTACATCTGCATGAAGATAATTCTGCGCAGATGTACGAGCTCTGAGATTTACAGCACAATAGTCCTCCAGGTTCAGCAGCAGCATTTTCCCGACACTTGTGGGATTCATTAACTTTAGTCACAGAACAAGTAGCAGATTGAATATAGCAGTTTACAGAGAGGTTCTTCATGATAGCTGCATCAATTTAATTTTGGTGCTCTAGTTTCACCTTCCTTTATTTTTAAGTATCATTAAAACACGTAAATACTAATTTTTCCTCTTGATAAATATCCATGCGTTTCCTTTTTGCTGGAGTGGCTTTCATACAGGAACTGTCTGAATCTAAATCAAAAAAGTAGGCACAGCACATGTACAGTACGCTGCTATCACACTTTATTAAAAATAGAAACATATATTCATAGTACTTTTCATACAGACTACAATGGTCCACTGGTATTATTTTCAAAAAAGAGATACATACTATAAAACACTCATTTGGCCTAAATCCACTGTAGAAATGTCTCAAAAAACAAAAAAAAAGTTTAAAGCAACCTTTGTTTCTGAACTCATCCTGCTTCATCCTTACTGTGCATTTCTTACAAAGAAAAAAAAAACTTGAAGCAGAGGCGAAAATGTAAATATGGAGGGACGGAAACAAATGTGTTTGCTCAGTGAGAGAAATAAATGCACATACAATTGAGTTTAAAAAAAGATGGCACATTTATTGCAACATAAATGTTATATACATTGTGTTTTTCTGTTGAAAAAGACAGAAAATTCTAATTCTTGTTTTTTGATGTGCATCAACAATACCTTTTATTTGACACAAGAACAAATCTTTTATCAATCGACAACGGAGACTGAAGAATAAGACGGAGGTCGCACGTTTTAGGAATCTGGAGCTTGTGCGAAGCCTTTTTAAGTCCTAGACTACGAGCAACAGTTCAGCTGTGTTCTTGAGATGCCATTTGTAAATTTCTTGTAATAATGGACAGGTTATGGTAAATAACCGTACATTTTACTATCTAATATAGTAAAATAAAGTAAGAAACTTTTTACTCAAAACTTTTGCTTTCAAAAATCTAGAAAGAGTAATATTTAGAATTCAAGAAATATTCTTACAGTATTATTGTATAAAAGACTAACTACAGTGAAAAATAAGCCAAATGTTTTTTTTCTTTTGATTTTCTTTTTTTTTCATATATTATACAAGGGAAAGCATCTGGGAATACAGCAAAGTCTAACTTGGCAAACAGAGGAGCAAAGAAATAAAGGAAGGAAAAAAAAGAAAAGAAAAATGAAGGAAAGAGAGCCGGAAGTGACGTACATTATACCCTCAATCAAAGTCTGCCAACATGAATACAAGATCATGAATACTGACATGAAGAACAAGGCCACACTCAGTCAGAGAATACACAAAAACTGATTGTGTTTGCGTTATTCGCTAAAATAAAGTTGTTAAATCTTTACTGTAAACTTTTGTTGTGGCGTCCTTTATTCTAATTTAAGTCCCTTTATCGTACAGAACACTCATTCTGAATGTGGCAGCCTTGTTTAAGGTGTAGATAATGATAGAACACAATTTACAAAGAAATAAATGGAATATAAAGCAAGTCTTAAGACCAAAGACTTAACAAAAGGAGAAAGCATGCACACTGATAGGGAAAAAAACAAAATAAAGCCATGACAGATGTCTTGGAACATAAAAGAAAAATCCTGTTAACTGCTTTTGTTCATAGTCGCGCTACAGTTCAATGATATTCCATGATAATCCATGAAACATTTAGTCTGACTTCCTGTATCGAGTAAATCACAAGTTCGATCACATCATTGAAAAGTCATTCAGAGGTTCTCTCTGAAACTGGACATTATAATGCTGGAAGTCTAGAGAAAGGACTTGTTACAACACAAATAAGCATAACTAAATTTTATTCAGAGTAACTGCGCTTAAAATTGAATGTCTTGAGATACTAACAGAAAGAAAAACTGATATGTTCATCAGGCCAGGAGAAAGTGTGGTCGTCGTTTTTTATTTATTTTTAACTACTTCTTCATTAAGCAATCTTGTGATTAGCTGGTGGCAGAAAAATGACAAAAAAAACAAAACAAAGCCACTTCAGTGCTGACATCAGGATGTAACTGTCAGGAGGCTAAGCGTAGACAAGAATCTGCGAACACATGTCACTGCGTACATTTAACACTATATGGCAAAGGAACCGAAGGGCAGCGAAGCCCCCTCCTCCTTCAGTTAAGACACTAAAAATATGCAGGGAATGCTAAGGTTTGCAAATAGTTTGCTCTCTGTATTTTCACTGCTCACTACCGAGGGGAAAAAAAAGCACAACTAAATCTGAGCTTTCAGAAAAACTACAGTTTGCCATTCATCTGTCACCTTTGTAGACAATATTGTTGATGCCAATGCAGTTGGGCCTGTTTTCCTGCTCTTCAGTAGCACAGAAACTGATCTAAACTACACAGAAACAAACATAGGTAGTTTTGGTTACACATGTGGCCAGTGGCAGAATGAATAAAATATAAATATAAATAATATATCTTCTTTAAAAAAAAAAAAAAGGGCCGCTTTAGTCTTTCAGTTCTAACAGCTAAAGATAATTTTCAGTTGGGTATAAATATCACTCTGAACTGGCCAATAAATTAATCTCAATCTTCTCAGTGCCCAAATATTTTCCCCTCATCTCGGACTCGCCAAAGACTTCCCGGGGAGGAGTGCTCAGTTTTCACGGCGACACTGGCAAACTATAGATCAACTGAAAAGCTGCATGCTTCTCTTTGAATTTACCTAACTTTCCCTTTAGACATACACTTTATAGCTCAATAACATAATAAATAGGAAAAAAAAGAAACAGACAAACAAAAACAATTGCTGTTACAATGCATTCGTCAATTCAGTTTAGGCACGAGGCAATTTCCACATACGGTTGGAGGAGATTGCGAAGTCTCTGATTGTTCAGAAGCAACACACTTCTTGCAGACAGTGATATGTGCTGAAGATTTTTTTCTTGTAGGGGAAAAATTTGCAGATGGTCACAGGGAGCTGGACGCTTGGCTCTTCTTCAATCTTAGGATTGGATTGTGTTAGACTCGTAGTTTTGCTTCAAGTGGTCTGTCTCCTCCAATTGGTGTCACAAACTGTGAGTCCTGTCTGTCACTGGGAAGCAAGGTCACCGACTCAAACGGGACAGAAATGATCTGCATCACTTTGATCTGGAGAGAGGAAGAGAGAAACACACTGATCAGACGAGTTCATCAATGATCACGCAGAACGAAAGTGATGCTGTCTGTATTTTAGGTTCAAGATTAGAGCAAATGAGTGATTTTAAAGTGTTAAAGCTGCTGTTTCACGCATATATTAACACGTTATGCTCAATCCAGTGAGGTGTGTGGAGCTGAAACACTCGTTAATCAGTATGAATTAAAATGACATTGCATAATTCTACATGCTTTTTTGGTGTATGTGACTGAAAACTGAATATCTGAGTTTTGGAATGTTGGTCAGGAAAAACAAACAATTTGAAGATGATTATGAAGAACATTTTTCTTCATTTATACACCAAAGAATAACAATTATAGGTTAGAAAGTACTTATTACATTAGGTTCAAGTTTATTGTCATTACACAGAGCACAATGAAGTTTAGCATCTGACAGGAAGCAGTCAAAGTGCAGTCCAAGATATATACAGTATGAGCAGTACTAACCATATAAACAATACATTTAAGTATGCAATATATAAGAATATCTGTGATGGATAAGTAATATATAGTAAAGCAACACTATATTATTATAATACAATGTAATTTGAAGTGTATAAAAGATAAAATGAGATTTAAAATATTAGTTTTAGGAAAAGATAAGAACAAAGATATTGATGTTGGCTGTCTGAGATTACAATAATGGTTAGTTGCAGCTGGAGGTGAGAGTACCTGTCTCCTCCTCAGAGGTGGCCCATGGGGTTGGATGTGTCGGTCAGGCCTGGATGGACTCCTGTGTGGCCTTGTTGGGCGTCACTGGAGCCTCCGGACACTTTTTCCTCCTCCCTTCTCTTAAGGCAGGCTGCTTTGGGGTTTAAATTCCGCTCTGTAAGTTCAAAGAGACAGAAAATCAAAAATCTAAATTTTCTGCATTTTGACACAAATATTTGAACAATAGTGAGATTTACTCATTTCTTTAAATCAGATCAGATCACATGTTTTTGTGCTATGTGAAGATTCTGCATTTTAGTGAGTGAATCAAAGGGCATCGTGAAAGAATTTTTAAATTCAACATCACTGCTAAATGTACTGTATCTATTGTATACATCAGGAAACAAGAATGTCATCAGCTAGTCGAGTCCCAGCAGTCTCTCTACTGATGCTGTGACGTTTTGGCTCGGTGTACGTACTTGGCAGGTTTGTAAAGTGAAGTGATTTCACTCCCTATAAATCAGTGTGCAGCTCTGTTTACTGCACTTCTTCTTTTCATAACTCCACATTAACAGTATCCTCTCTGGGTGTGACACTAAAATGAAATTACCACCTGCAGCAATACATAAAGTGTTTTAAAGAATCTGTAGCTGGCAGCAGTGCCACGACACTGACCTCTGACTTGCTGCTCCAAGCTAAGAATGACGGCCACAGCCTGATGGAGGATGAGCAGTTTAGTCTGGGGCTTCTCGCTTTTCAGGTGCAGCTGGCACATACGACCCAGCTCCTTGAAGGCCTCGTTGATGTCTCGCACCCTCAGGCGTTCGCGGGCGTTGTTGGCCATCCTCCTCTCACGCTCTCGTTCAGCCTTCTGCTCTGGGTTCAGGTCCTCATCTTCAGTGATACTGTGGGAGAGAGAAGAAATCCACCTGCTGTCAAGCAATTACTAGCAGAGAATCACACAAATTCAGATCCTCTGATTGTGATTTTTTTCCTCCTTTGATACAAAGAGACAACCTAAACAAGGTCAAAATTAGACCAGCAAAATTTAAACCAGTACTTAAATGTAATTATGTTTAAGTACCAGGTGACATTGTTAAGTCCAATGCACTTTGTAACATTACCCCCATTATTCATGAGTTTCAATTGAATTAAATTGAAATCAATTAATATTAGTGACAGTTCCTCTATATAAAATAACACTCATTGACCTTTTGAGTAGAAGCTAGAAAAATTTCGATCAAACATCGTGCTTGTTGCTGCTGAGGAATTAAGACAAACATTTCACTGTATCTGCCGAGGCCAAACTCATTAGTATGCTTTCTAGTTGTGTGTATTTATTTATTTGTCTCTGTGTTCCTTGTTGAAAAGAAGAGCATTGATTATGTCAGCAGAGCAATTTAGTGTGTCAAAACA
>OMNN01051484.1:0-29495 GCA_900302755.1 Chromis chromis | reverse complement strand
AAATCTGACCCAAACCCATCAAACTGAAATAAAAAAAATGAGGCTGGTATAAATATTTTAAATCATATAATGAATAATGTTAAAAATCAGTCTGTCGCCCTTTTAGAAGGCTTCATTACCTTGAAGTTCTTATGTAATTTTAATAATAATAATAATAATAATAATGCATTGGTTTTATACAGCGCTTTTCAATTTTGCACTACCTGTACAGATTATTGTCACAGATGGGAGGCAACATCTCCTCACTGTTAAGATAACTGCTCAAACCCCTTCTGCTGTCTTTAGAGAACCTTTTTAGAACATGAAAATAAATTGCTTGGTCTTGTTTACATAATTTTCAGCTCAGCTCCTCACACCAAACCAAAGATCAGTTCAACTCTAAATTATTTCACTTGTGAAAAGTGTTTCATGTGTCCTCACCTCGTGCGTGGACCTGCTCTGGGTGTCTTCATATCGCTTCTGTCGCCATCGTCATCTGACCTGTCGTCGGTGGAGAGGCTATCGTGCATGTCATCTTTGTCCTGTTTCTCCATCTTCAGCTCCAGGGCACCAGGCACCTGTCCAGCCAGGCTTGAAGCGAGGGCTGTTGTCAATAAAGTAAACGCAGAGGTAAGACATCCGTGTCCATATCATGCTGTGTCAGCCACATAATGAGCTGATAGGACTGCAGGCTGCGTCTGACCTCTGAATGTTTCCACTTGGTGGATGAGCTCTGAGCTGGATGTGGAGCTGGCGCTGGGCAGACCTCCATGGCTGTTGTTCAGGCTGGCAGCATCATCACCTCCCTGCTGCAACACAGTCAGGAAGGACATGTGAGGAAAGGAAGCAGACACTCTCTGGAGGCAGTACATGAAACAATACTTTTGAGCAAGAGAGGAGTGTTTGTTAAGAGCCTAAAATGAAAGTGGTTCTGAACAAAGAGATTCAGCTTAGGTATACCTGTTCTTAGTTACTGGTGAGTTGTGGTCCATCCACACCAGTGTTTTTTTATGTTTAATAATACATTTCAACTAATTGTTTTAAAAATTAGGATGAAATTCTGACTGGATGCTATTCTTAGCAGTATGTACAGTAACTATTCACATAAAAAAGTTTTTCTTGTAAACCAAACATGGTAAAAAAAAAAAAAAAGTCAGAGTTTAATGTCTGTTATTCCCAACACCTGAGGGTGCTTTGGTGATTCTTGTAGCAACCAATGTGGAAAATAGAAGATAAAAGCACATTAAAAAAACACCTGCGTAACAATTTTTTCATAAAAGACCTATTTAAACACCCGTATATGATCTCTTTATTTGTCCATGTTTATGTTACATTTTGCTGCACTGCTCATGCTGTGACATTCTCAAGCAAAGCTCTCTGTAACCACAACTGAGGACACGTGTTTCTCATATCTGCAATGAGAAAAATCCTCCTGTGTTCTGTTTCAAAAGATGCAAAGCTAAACCCACTCCAAAGTCTGACCATTGCCTTGTTATTCTGTCCACATTCATAACATAAAAATGGTCAACTCCCACCGTGTTGCACCACAATGTCCTTCCTTTACCACATGTTCTCAGGCTATTTGATTTTCCCTTTGAGGACCAGGGAAAGGCGGAGAAATCGTCACAAGGGTGGAGGGTATCTCCCCCTTTTCTCCTGGAATGTGATCCCCAGTCACTGTTGGCCTCCGTTAACCCCACCACTCAGAGATCCTCCCCTTCCTCAGCGCTACGCTAATCTTTGCTGTGCTCTCAACAGGTGTCCAAACAACTCTTTGTCTGGAGGAGGAGGAGGGAAGCTGGGGCTCTGGCAAGAAAAGAACGCTGCCATTTTCATGGCTGGGCCTGATTACCATACAGCTGAGGACCTCTATTTGGGTGGAGGCTGCGGGTTCAGACACACGTTTCCAACGATTCAGATTTCCTGGGTTGTTAAAAAGAAGTGATGAAAAGGGGTGGAAGGGGGTAGAGGGCGGGGTGTCAGCCGGAGTAAAAAGCCTGTGGCTTTGCCGTGCTGAGGCTGTTGAGCCCCGTCTGAAGGGACCTCTTCCCACACAGGAAGTGCTGTGTTAGTGCAGACACAGTATGTTCTATCTCACAGTCGCAGTCGGTCAACATCACTGCCACAACCCAGCTCTCTGTAACAAATACATCACACTGAGCTCCTCTGACAACCACAGAAAAATTCTTGTAAAGGGACAAAACACACTACCAAACAACTTCAGCATCAGAGTGAAAACACCCACTGACAGAAAACACACTGCCTTAACACAAACTAAAACTCTAAATACATTTAAAGTAAATTAATGCTGGCAAGAGTGCAGCTTCGACAGTCACATAAACAGAACTCAAGTGAAGCCTTTCTGGTGAAGAATAAACACTAAAATGTCAGACTAAATCTCACATGAACTACATCTTTTCATTCCTCTTTTCTGTCGCACTAAATTTCATCTGGGGATCAGGAAGAAATATCTTTATTTAATATGTGTTTGTGTGTGTTTTATGTCAGCTGGAAGCCAGAGGTTGGGATAACAGAAAAAATATAACAGTGCTAGAATTGAAAAGAAATGCTGATTAACAGAATACTAATTAGCAGCTATTTTAAAAGATGATTAATCATCACTTCACAAGAAAAATACCAAACATTCTCTAGTTGTGGCTTCTCCACAGTGAGGATAAGTGTAGTTGTAGAATAAAGCAAATTAACACAAAAATGTTTTACATATTTTTTTGCCAAATTAAAAACTTGCTTCCTTTGTCTGATAAAAGCAAAAGTAGATGGAAGTCCAGATGGATTTTAGGTGTGGATGTGAAGGTAATATCAAATCTAGTGATAAACACTGGAAGTTTTAATTTAGATCAGAACAATGACTTTGAATGAGTGAAATAAAAACAATTTAAGTTGTAAAACTCATCAGTCTGACTTTTCCCTCTACGATTTGCATCCTTTTTCTTACTGCATTAACTAACATGGACTCCTTCTCATCCAGCATTGTTTCTTTTGTTTTTGTTTTTTTTTATATTGTGTGTGACCCAAATTATTTCCAAACACCTCCGGATTACAGTTGGACGAGCCGGCCCATTTTAATTTCCACTGCAGATGTGTTCAAATCTCTTGGCTCTTTAAAATGAAATACCTCAGATGGAGGATGGGTGAACACATCATGATTTATACTGAGACCTGCATTCCCCCGTTTCTCAAGAGGCTTCGACTTTAACTCTAAAAGGAGCGCAACACACAAACACGTCCTGCACCGAAGCACAACTTCACTCCGTTGCGCCTGTTTTTCTCATTTCTCTTTCACCCTTGTGTATACAGCCACTCTCAAGAGGAGGGTGAGCCTTAGGCCAGGCATTACACTTATGGAAAATATGTCAGTGTAAATTCAACTGTTCATGTGTGGAAAATGTCTAGTTTTTACACATGGCAGCGCACCCGCTTAGAGCAGGTGGCTGAGCCGTTTAGTGCGGTGAAGTTAAACACCAAAGAAATATGCTTTCTCACACACAAAATCAAACATCTAAATACTCATGTGAAGTTATCGTACCATCGCTGCAGTCCGGCCTGGAACCAATGCAGAGGCAGGAAAGTTTGGCCCGGTAGCTGTTATTGGCCCATTTTGCGCCTGTCCCAGCAGACTGTGTATGTCGCTGGGCAGACTGGCGGTGGAGCCCACTGCATGGTTCCTCAGAACGAGGATTGCATCATCCAATCTGTCCAGACGATCCTCCATTCGAGACTGGGGGGGACCGGAGGGATTGAGGAAACGAAGGGTTGGGGAGAGGGAGAAGAGAGGAAAAGAAGGACAGAGCAGCTTAGTATAAGCACATTAGGACAAAAATTGAAAACAGTGATTGTATGGAGTGGACTTTGAAAGTTAAAAAACAACAACATCTGAAACATAAGATAAAGAAGGCAAATCAAAATTCAAGATCAGATGAGCCATTTCAGCTTGAGTTAAAGTCAACATATGTTTCTACCTGAATAATGGACAGAGGTGCTACAGCCACTTAACAATTCACTTCAAATCTAACATCTGCACATAAGCTGATTACTGCAAGCTGGAGTGGCCACAAAAGGACAACATAACATGACAATAAGGCAACAAAGGCAGTAAAAATGAAACGGCGTTTTACTATGAAGAATGTGGACTGGACGTCGAACTGTGCGTGAGAAAACAAAATGAGGAATGCAAAATGTATGGAACACGTAATGAGCAAAGGCTCTATCTGAAAAAAAAAGTACCTCGCAGACATCCTTTAAGAACGACATGGCATCCTGGAGATGCTCATGTAACTGCTGATGAACTCTGTTTTTCTGGCAAAGTCAAATAAGAATAAGACAGAATTATGAAAAAAGATCAGCCTATAAATACGACAAACACACTGTGGATAGAGATTGGTTTTGTGAAGACACGCAAACAAGAAGGGCAGGATTTGGAAGGAAGCACTGAGCTGCTGACCATTCACTTTGTAAGGATGAGAATGTTTTGTTGTTGGCACATTTAATAACCTCTACTACAGTAACTGTCACATCTTCTACATTACATTTAATACAATGCACAGAAGTTTCCAGTTGCTTCCAAGTTTTATGTTTTGCAATCACTCCGCTGGAATAAATTTTGCTATTGGTAAAAGCTGTTATTACTTTGCCTACTCGCATTAATTTTATCCACTAAATCTAGGACATATGAAGCAACCGGCCTCTATAAAAGAAGGTTTGGTGGATTATCAAAGTCAGCTATTTTTTAGTCTTAAACTAATATAAACTGCTGTTGGCGGCCCTGTCCACTAACAAGATTAGTCATTTCGACTGTAATCTAATCCTTAAATAGCCTCATCACTGTTTCCTCGGGCTCGTGGGACTTTCCAGTGTTCCCAATAGTTTTGATTCAACTACCAGAGAACTGTGATTTTATTTCAACACAATTTTGAACATATCCTGAGCATAAAACATAATTTGAGCTTTCCTTTACTGCCTGCCAATGGAATTATTTATTCATGACAAACTGTAATGGAATCTTTTTTTTTAACCACTTATGAGACTAAATGGTTGAGAAACCCTTGTAGTGAAGGCAATCTTAAGGCTCACTGTTTTCCATTTTGGCAAAAAAAAATATATACAGATTTTAAACAAAGCACATTTTCACACAGATTTTGTGTCCCCCCATGCATTCAAACACAAGAACATATTTATCACTTCTTGTAACAGAAGACAAATAAACTCTGACATATACTATGTATGATCTCACTGGGATAGAAGAAATATCTAATACTTTCCATTAGACAGCAAAAGAACATAGTTTTAAAATATGGGAAAGTTGGATCGTGTACATTATACCTGTAAACACATTTGATTAATTAGTTTGGGCTGGACAAGTAAATCTCCCATTTTATGTTTTTTTCAGATCCCTGCTGAAAAGTCTAAACCTACCAATGCACTTGTCACAGTCAAAAGTTGCAGGTCTGACTCTCGGTCCCAAAGGTGACAGAAACACAGAAAAGAGCTGCATTACGTCATGCATCATGTCCAACTGCGGCACAAATACACTGTGTATTGCGTTTCTGTATTAAACATTGCTTTTTTATCAGCAGCTAATTTCCAGGTTATCTGATACCATTCACTTGCATTGTTACATTCACTTTCACTGCCACTTATCTTTAGTGGCCACCAAGAGACAAAACAAAGCTGGAGGCAGAGTAGGAGGAAACATCTACACGGTCAATGTCCTCTTCACATACAATTGGCTGACTGAATGGAACTTTGTGATAAGACTGCAGGTGGAATGATTGTGACCGTTACAATTATAGACAGTAATTGTGTTTAAAACATGGATTATACAGCAGCAAGGTTTAGACTAATTTTTGTCTGATAACATCTCCACTGGGTCAGACTATACATTATTTCCACGACAAACTACAGGCTGGTCACCGATCCATTGTAGCTCGTCTTTTACGTGCAATATGACGTCATCGGGAAAGAGGTGTCAGGGATCATCACCCATAAACAAACAATGGGGTGAATTAAACTGCCTGTCTTGTGATTTGAAAAACCTAATAAAGAGCCATTTGTGGGCAGAACGAGTGTCTGTCATTTAGGTTATCGTTGCCATGTTGTGTGTTTAAGAGCTTTTTGAGCAGCAGACAAGACCATAGGTGGCTTTTTATTGTGGCAAACTCTCTTTAATAACTGGACAATAATGTCTATGAAAAACAATTTCAAACAATACTCAAATTCCTTGTATGTGAAAACCTACTTGGCAATAAAACTAATTCTGATTCTGATTAAGCCCTTCTTTGACCAGCGTCTGTAAGCTTTACAGTTACAGTTTCATTTAGCAGACGCTTTTATCCAAAGCGACGTACATCGGAAGGTAGGCGGGGCAGCATTGAGGACCTTGCTTAAGGGTCCTCACTGGATACCTGCGCCCTGATCAGGATTTGAACCACCGATCTCCCATGCCAAGGTCTGGGGTGTTAGTCACTGAGCTATCCAGCTGCTCAGCTTTATTTGTGGACAATTTTGTGCAAATACTGTTTTGCTACATTATTTGTCACAGAAATCTTTTTATATTTGATCACAATGAGTGCTTCATATTTAAATATTTTAAGCCTTGAAATAAACTCCCAGCAGAGAATGTAAATACATGTCATGTACATCAGGTAGTAGCAGGATGAAATGTGATCCGTAGCTCTGGTCGCATGGCAGCGAAGGAATTCTGGAGAAGTGGTTCAGCAAACAGCTGCCACCCCGACACCAGCCCCCTTTTACCAAACCCATCCCCCAACTGTCATCCCTGTCCTGGCCCACGGAGCAGCGGACAGATGGCAAGCCCCAAGGGACAGGTATTGTTCAGTTTGGTTATCCCTCGACCCCCACCTTCCTCAGCAAAACATTTGTCAGACAGGAATCTCCCTGTAATGCTAGCTCAGGCCTTCATGGGCAGCTTATCTAAAGTGAGCATCCATCATATCCTGCACCCACTGGAGGACGGAGGCAGACAGGGAGCTTACCAGTGAGTGAAGGGAGTTCTCATAATTTGGAGAGGAGGGCGTCTGTCCACCAGCACGGGGCCACTGGTTGGTACCTGATGAGAGAGAAAGGGATATTGTTGGCAATCCTCCAATTCAGTTTCATATTAATATGTCTGATAGCTGTGTCCTTGGCACACCGACACAAAAGCTGACTGACACACACAATAACACGCAGTCATAACACACTGACATCCTGATTTTCTGGTTTCTTGTTCTATATGAGATATTTTTATCGTTTAGGGCTCAACTGCATCACTTCCTGATGGCTGGACTGCATCCTGACATGTGAGCCAGCGGAGGGTTCGACTAACTCCCACTTCCACCCTGAAATGAAGGCTGCATGTGCACATTAATAAGCGTAGCGATGAGAGGCTGGAGGACAACGTGAGCACTGAAAAATATGACTTTAAACACTAGTTTTTTATTTTTCCTGGAAGCTTTGACTCTATAAACACATTAGAGTGGTCAAAGTTGCAGCGTGGTTGAACAGCGTTTTGACACATCAGGGTTTTTGATGACGGAAATATATCAAGTATCTGGGTTCAATCAAGTTCACACTCTTCCAATACATGCTAGCATTCCAGAGTTGTCATTCTCATTAGGTTTTTTGTCAAACACCTGGTGATGTTGTGACAGGACAGTCGGTTTCTCTTGTATTTTACATGATTTACATCTGGAAACATCTAAGTATGAATCTTTCATTCATACTAATTTGTCCCATAAAGCCACTTTTGGCACTTTAAGTAAAACAAAAGTGCATGTTAATCACATGATCTATATATGGAGGAAACGAAGAGTCTCTGCACTAGAGATAATGATTTACCTTTGGCTGGGAGAAGTTCGCAACGGATTCTGCACATTTATTTGAGCCAAAAAGTTAATCTACAGGCCAGCACCGGAAGGCAAATCATGCTGATTTGATCTGGTGTAAATTAGAGAAAAGGAAAAGGAATCCACATCTGCTCATCACATTTCCACCTCCGGTACATTTCTTTCTTTCCTTTTTCTAAAGTACAATCATCCACATAACCTGCCTGCCATGTGTAGTGAGAGGCAATGCAATACACTACAATCGAATAACCTTAATGCACTCTGACAATAATGAACCTTTGCAGGTTATTTACAGGATAGGGTGTCTGTGGCCTTTTCAGCTCAGGGCTCTCAGTGTTCCTCTGTTGTCTATTATGGTGGACGGATGCCAAACCCAGCCTACATCCCTGTAAATGGAGTTCACTGTTGCACAATCTACACACAGAGACTCTGGTTATCATTTAGTGTGATTCTAAAAATTCATTTTGGATGCAGTTCTATACTTTTTATAACAGCGCAATAATGAAAAGGATGAGGGGTGTCATTTACAGCAGAGGGGCCGGGGAATACCGATCAATGTTTTTCATTCTTAATTTAAAGAGTAATTTTAAAAGTGTAGAATGGTTTTCTGAGCCCCATCTGTGATCTGTGAGCCAACTGATGTAATGTTTTTACTCCTAATTGTTCAGTGTTTGTTTTCATACACATTGAGACCTACACGGTCAGACAGAGTGCATAATAAACCTCGGAACTTAACGCCACGGTTTTTTAAATTGTGCTGACAGTGAAAGACAGTAAGCACCTGATGTGTGTTTCTGACTAACGCTAGACAAATCATGCCTCCATCAAGTTCAGGAAACTGTTCAAACAAAGTTTTCCATTAATTCATTCCAGTGAAATGTCTAACTAAACCTCTGTGGTCTTCCGTGCTCGAGTTTTCATGTTTCTTCACACACACACACAGCCTTGAAAAAAGCAGACTTTAATTAACAGACTATTAAAAGTGACTTTGGAGGAGGAAATGAAAAAGTCTCTGTTCTGCCTCAGCTTTCTCCCAGGTGAGTGAGGCAGGAACTTCACATGAGTCTCTGCTGGCTGCTGGCTATGAAAAATTAGCCTGAGGCTCTGGTCCCCACGTGCACCAGAGAGAGCTAATTGAACAAAGCAGGCTTGAGTAATGTGCTGTATATTGGTGTAATCCTAATGATGAATGGATTTTACGACTAACATCAACAGCGAGCCAAATTTTGGGCCGAATAATTAGAGAAACAATATCCTTTCCCTACAATCCCAGATGTATATATATATTTGCCAATAGGGTTCTACATTTCTACTACATATGTGAAATCCATTAATAAAAATAAACGCCTAACTTCTCTATATTTTCTTGTATATTTTGTCTGTATCGTTTTTCTATAATAACTTTGTCATTTATAAAAGCATCTAATTTGAATTTCTGAACTGTGAATGCCACTGCTATGCTACCAGGTGTGGCACGCTGTACTGTAAATAGGTCAAGAGAGCCGTCACAGTCGTCCTCATCAGCTGAGTCACAGCCACCTTCCTTCACCCACTGGCAAATAAACAGGGCCTTTTGCAGCCCGGTCCTTGTGTGTGTGTGTGTGTGTGTGTGTGTATGTGTGTGTGTGTTGGGGGAACAGCTGTCCATGGGGCAGGGCAACAGCTGAGGATGAGGGGGGCATACGTAGAGACAGCTGTCGCCACTCCATTACCACACATGACACAACTGCCCGCTATAACAACACACTGGGCTTTCCCTTACTGTCCCCCCTCATTCTCTTTCCATTACTCTCTCGCCTCTGTCATCCTGTCTGACAGTCCACATTTTTCTAATACACGTCTCTTTTTTTCTGCACTTAAAAAAACCCTGTAAACTACAAACAGGAACCCCCCCTATTTAAGGTGCTTTCTTAACCGCAGGAAGATGGGCTGCAGTGTTTTTAACTATTTCCCTGTTTTTGTTCTCTTTGTTTTGTTGCACAAAATAATTACAATTCAGAGTGAAGCTTGTCTGTCCATCCTCCAAAAAGAAAAAAATCCAGCTGACATAAAAACACAAATTACTACAAAGTACTTGCAAAAGCAGGATTATGAACAATAAATCTACTCCCTAAAACTGTGTCTTATTACAGAGCAGGGTGAGGCCCTTGAGCTACTATTATAAGCCATAAAAACAGCTTTGCAAATATGAAAAGCTTTTCAATAATTGTAATTCAAGACCCACTTCAAACTCTTTCACTGCAAGATTTTCAAATCCTCCAACATCCTAAAAGCCGAGAGTACTTTTATTTACTTACGCCGTCATTCCAGAGCTTGTCTAAAAATTTCCATCACCTAAAAGGCACAACTTAAATGTTATTCTGACGGCACTTGTAAGCCAGATCTAAATTTATGAACATGAACAAAGACCCTCCTAAAAAGCGGAGAGCCAAAACTAGTCTGTGATGTCAGCGGGAGTCAATGTGGAGCAGCTCTCTCAGCCATGAAAATAAAGCCTATGATGTGGACACTGGACCAGCAAGTCAGGCACTGTTTTAAGGTGCAGGTGTGTTGTTATGCTCAGAATAAACTCGCAACACTGATTTCATGCTTTTTATACAAATCACATTATTATCAAGCTTGTGGACCGCAGATGGGAAGCAGCCAGCAGATAAATCTTTCACAGAACTCTTGTATTTTCTCTAGATTCTGGTACATGTTCACTTGAAAATTCATGCTAGTGTTTAAATCGTCATCATAGCTGTCAGTTTTATAAATCGCAGACTAAACTAAGCTTTCTTTTAAGATGGGTTCATGTAAAAATGCCGTTAACTGCCACAGTTCAGATAAAACATAGACAACAAATACCAAATAATTCTAAAGCTATTAAATCAAGTTTTAGAGGAACTTTTCACATTTCATTCTGCTAATGCTTCACAATAATCTAACGAATGCAGCACAAAGTGAAAGTAATTCAATTAATTAAAGTCATAAGGTCCTATTTTAGTAGTGGTCCGTTATGATTCAGGCTTTTATTATGTGGTAGATGTCAGATTACAAAGGCTCATCAATCCTGTTTCAGCAAGAGCAACATTTCATATTTCATTCTTGAGATGTGTGACGGTGCAGACATTGCTGCACCACATTTACAGTGTGATGTTCCCATTTATCACCTGAGATACAATAGAAATACATTTTGGTGTTACGTGTTCAGGTCATACTGCTCTGCACCGTCAAGACAGTAATATCATTTTGTGGAGAAGCCTCCTTTAGTTGTCGTGATGCGTCACTGTGTTACAGCTGTTGTCGGAACAATGAGAGAGGTGATGTGACTGGATAAGAGTGAATTTATTAATCATACACTCTGATTTACATCCAACTTCAGCCAGCTCTTGCACAGTTAAAACTGGGCCCGTATTAATAAAAGCTTCTTAATTAGATTGGCAAATTCCAGCCAAGGTGTGTCTTTTACTGGCTCTTTAGCCATGAAAAAGTCTTTACAAAGCAGTTTCGGAGGTGTTTATTTGTATTCTGTGGTTGGTATCTGGTATAAGTGCATTGGAGGTGTGTATGAGATTAAAATCCAGAGTCTGGTGCTCTACCTGGCCTTCCAGACGGGGTGCCAGCAGCAGTCACCACGGTACCTGCTGAGGCAGCACCTGCTGTGGCTGTCAGAGGTGAAGGAGAGCCCACAGGTGTCGACGGATTGGATGGAAAACTACTGCTAGTGTGGTCAGGTGAGTAAATCTGTGGAAGCAGAGAGGGGGAGAAAAATACGACCGGTCATTAATGCATCAGCAGTATAAAAATAAAATATAAATAACAGGTTGTTTCTTTGTTTTTTGTTGTTTACAGCTGTTATCATCTTCAAGCCACAACTGCATCATCAATTACCGGGATGTTACTGACAGAGATGTCATAAAAACGCTCAGTGCGTACATATGAGCCGGTAGGAGTCATCTGTGTTTAGAGCAAAGCTTGAACAAAATGAATCACAAACAAAATATTCACCTTGAGGTCTGATGCCTGTGTCTTGCTCTGTATCAGCTTCTATAAATCTGTCAATTATGGGTGAAGATTAACACCATTTAAACCCTACTTTCAATTCTAATTAATATTTCCGAATCAGGGCATTTGTAAACTCAACTTCTGTTTACTTGTTTTAAATGTAATTTCAGATCATCAACTGAAAATGTAATGTAAAATTAGCAGAGTTGCCCAAATTATAGATTATGATGATATTCTTCAGTATTTCTCTAAATTTACTCAATACCCTTCAAATTTAATGATCAATCCATATGAATCTCATCATGCTCAGTGCTACAGCACTATATTTCAGTCTCACTGAACTCCATTCTGTTTCCCCTGTGTGTTTACAGCAAGTGTGTGGAATAAAAAGACACATGTCCTGACACAAACTTAAAAACCTGCAGTTTTACAGGAGCACACTTTGTTTTTCACTTGTGTAAGGACTCAGTGCCTGTACGAGTCACTCCAGTATTCCACTGTGGCTTCAAGAAGCGCAGACGCCCAACCTGGAAACCCCGTTAAGCCAACAACAGAAAATCTCAAGGGCCACATTTCAGCCTGTAGCCAGAGACTGTATCGTGAACCATATATCAAAATCTAGTTGTATTCAACTGTTGTTTATTTTTGCATCTTTCTAAACTTTGTAGACTCTGTGAAGAGGACAACTAGGGCACATACAATGGTTTTCTGTGGGCACAAATTAAGGCTGAGTTTCATCATTTTATTGCTACAATAAAGGACAAATCATACTAACTTTATTATGTCAGTGCATCCTCTCATAGGTTACACGGAGGTCACTGAGTTTTAGGATGACATGTCAATCACAAGGGAATGAGGAGATTACGTCTTCAGAACTTCCACTGGGATTTCATTTGTTTAAACAAATGCTGGATTAAAGCACAAACACGTCCCTGATTTTTCCCCCCCTTTAATAAGAGGATATTTGTGCCACAATGGAACATGTCTCAGAGAACTCAGGGTATTACGGGTGGATCCTGACTAATTAGCAGAGAAAAAAACAGCAGATCCACAGAGATTTCTCCTCTAAGTTAAGATCAAATTGAGCCTGCAGGAAAGCGTTCGACTTCAGCGGGGATGATAGAATGCACTCATTATTAATAATCTCCTTATTCAATCTTGATCTTGGGGCTTTAGTTTTTCAATCAACTTGCAGTATCAGGATAGAGGTTTCATTGAAGTGTGTCACTGAGTGTGGAGGAGGATCGGCCGTTGTCTAAAGGGAAGAATAACTATTAATGTTTCTATCTGCTCAGCATTTTCGCTCTCAGATATGCAATTCAGTCCAAAAAAACTGAGGATTAATAGTGTGGTTAATACAAAGTCAGAAACCAATAAAACTCAAAACAAATCTCCAAATATTTCTTAGTTTCCCAACACCAAGCTGTTTATAACCGTGACTTCTGACCCGACAATATATGACTTTCTTTTCTTTTCACTCACTGGCTACTAACGCTGCATTCAAAGTGAAACATGGCTCATTTTACTGGAATAAATGAAGCCCCACCTTGTCATCAGTTACGCTCCCGCAGGCGGCATGGGGCCAATAAGCACGGCCAATTTAAAAGGGCGGAGAACAAAAGCTCTACAAAGGGGGGCCCATGGAGTTGAGCCACAGCAGTTATAAACTCCCCTGTGCCCCCTGATCCATCCACCCACCCCCACCCTGGTCCAACCGTGTCCATTTCACTCCAGCTTTGTCATGCTAATAGAATTGAGTCTGCAAATATAAAGGACTTAATTTGTTATTACCATCCCCTGAACTCTCATATTGTGGATTCACACTAGAAATAAATATTCCTCCCAAACAAACGCTGTGTGTAAAATTAAAATGCTGCTTTATATAAACCTAATATGGTAATGATCACATAATGTTTATGCAACATGTTAAACACCATTTGAGGTAATTTTGTTGAAATAATAAGGATCAGACTTTTGAAATCAAAAGCAGAATTTAAGTAAAAACACATTCAGTCAAACAAATGGAAAAAGCAAATCCAAGAAACAGTCCTGAGAAAGAATGTTGCTCCTATGAGACGGTACGGAGAACAGAGAACTGGAGAGAGACAAAAAATGTCCATTGTGTAATGCTAAGGTCTACTTTTACAACGCTGTACAAGTCAACGACATTGTCATTTTGTTCAGTTCAAACTGTAACATTCCCCACCTGTGCCTCAGCTTAACAACACTCAATGGGTTCTCCAGATCTGGATATGTCACAGTTTTGTTTTTTTACTAAACAGTATAAATAATCTAAAGGTTTGAACCATCACATGATGTCATAGATATTTATGACTCTTTTTCCAAACTGAAATGTAATCTGCTGGTTTTAGAGAGCGTTTTTAATGTACAGTTTTCTTTCTTGAATACTTTTAGTTTATCCAGGCTTAGGTCAAAAACAACTACAAACATGTCCTGTGGGCTTTTTTAATCAGCAGTCAATATCACATTTAATTCCCTGCATGACTACTGAGGTTATCTTCTTAAGAGGAAAAAAAAAACAGACCATTATTGTATTTAGATGTGTAGAAAAAAAAATATATTACTTGTGTTGCGGCTGCACAGAACTTAGATGTGATTTTCACACTCTGACAAGATGTCAGATTCGAGGAGAAACCCAAAGACTTCTTAGTAGTTGACCAAATACTTAAGCTGCATTGATGCTATCCAGAACAATAATGCAATACTGACATGGAATAAATGTTCCATCATAAGCCACAACTTAGTCCAACTAGTTTTAAAATCCAAATCTTGTGTAATTCTCTTCAATCAGTGAGGCATGGCATGACGAACTGGACTCCGAGTTAAAACCGGGGCTGTAACTCACCGAGGCTAAAGCCTTGCCCAGTGCATCTCCAGTCTGTGAGCTTCCAGTGGCAGTCCCCCGATTTGCAGCAGCTAGAAAAACACAGAGGGAAGCTTTGTAATAGCAAACTCAGACAAATGAGGAGTGGTCACGGTACACAAAGCAGCTGTCCAACTGCGTGACTCACTACCTTTACAGAATAGATGTTCAGCGATGATTACATCGTAGGCCAGCGAATTAGTCATTCTGAGCAGGTAGCTGAACTGTTAACACAAGAACGTACCCATGACCCCATCGGCTGTGTTGACGGAGGAGGTGTGCGCTGCGGTGACGAATGGTGAAGTGCTGGTGTTGCTTCGGTGGAAGCTGGACATGGGAGGAAGACTGGCATTGATGTCTGGAGAGACTGAGTGTGCAGGATAATTCTGGAAGATAAATAAAAAAAATGCTTTATTTTTAAACATAAATGTGTGCGTGTGGCAGAAACAGCCTATTTATTCTCTAAATTATTATTCTCCTTTGACATCCTTCAGGCTGGGATGGAGCAAAAGTTACTTTGAGGAAAGACAGGGATAAAAGAGAGGGCAGGCAGCATCTGCAGACTATCTGTGATGCCCTGACATAAAGAGGGGTCAGCAGCGTCTTCACTGATAATAACCAGACAACAACTTAAGACGCACCCACCCACTCCAGCTGTGGGAGCTGGGCTGAGGGAGTGCAGGGCCGAAAAAGAATTTACGTGCTGTTTCAACGGTCCACCCTGGATCTCTTATGTACGTTTGATGGCAAAACAAAGTTACTAACAATAGTTTGTCACCTGTTTCTATGATGAAGTATCACAGGCTGAGTGGTGCTGCTTACCAAACGGTCGTGTGAGTGCAGGCTGCTGTAATTTCCCGACTGTGGCAGGTGAGGTGAAGATCCTGCGAGCATTCCCCCATAGCCGGGCTGACTGATCCCATTGGACGAATTCCATGGGTCAGATGAACTGTGGGTACCATCTGATACAAATAAATACATCATTTTAGTATAGAATTGATCAGAATAGAAAAAAAGACATATTCTGACACAGTGCCAGACAGCAGCAAACCTCCAATTCTACCCCTATAACTCAAGGTCATCCAAGGAGTAGTTTTTACTTTTGTGTCTCTCGGGACTGAAACATGATCCATGTCCTGAACACAGCTGAGATAACATCAAAACTAAAATAAACAAGGAGTCTGTCTATATGAGGAGAATCAGTCAACTAATAAAAAATGTCTGGCAACTTATAACAAACAAAATATATTCTAAAGTTGTCTGGCACAATGCTTTAGCCCTTCAAAAGAATTACAAAATGATAATGATGAATTACCAGATAAGATAACTGTGGAGTAAAAAGATGTTAATCAAAAAAAAAAAAAATGCAGGAAACATGTTTTGAACTTACCAAAGAAAGTGCTTGCAAACATACTGCTGGAGGGTTTGGGAGAAGAGTAAGAAGGGGAATCTCTGTTGAAGTCTTCCGAGTTTGGAGATGGTGCATACACCTGCCAGGAGAACAGACATGTTATTAAAACAGCCCAGCACACAGTAACATGCAGCGGGATCGATTCAGCTGATTATTATTTAAGAATAGAATACCGAGGCATGACTGACACACATAGTCTTGTCAAGTATGTTGAAGATGAAACTCAAAAGCTTTCTTATCTCAGTTCCCATGAAGTAAACACTTTCACCACAATCACATTTAAGAATTTGTGTACACATGTGATCTCATGTATAAACGCAAGTAGTGCAGATACGGACCTAAAACTACAAATACATACACACACACACACACACACACACACACACACGTTAATGACTAGCAAGTAATCAAGCTCATGAAGGGAGGAGTGGATTATCAGGAGTATTTGCATTTCAGATCAACTCAACCTCTAATGGAAGTATAATGATACCCGCTTACATGCACAGACTAAATACCTGGCAAATTACAGCACTCCCAGAGAGACAGAGATCAAATAAGTGGTACAAAAACAGCCCGCTTTGCTTTCTTTATATTTCTACCTGCAAGCTGGCGGTAGGAAGGAGAGGCACAATGGGCATGCTGTTGTACAGCTGTGAGTGTGTGCCAGGCTGGGCGGTAGGATCAAAGAGACTGGAGGCCAAACACCAGTGATGTGGTCTCTGACTTCATCCACTCCAGATGGAGGGAGCGAGGGTGAGGCAGAAAGACAGAGCACGAAGGAGGGAAGAAGGGAGAGATGGTTTGGACAAATTCTCCCTCCCACAGACAGGACTTGACGACCCCTCCGTCGTGTAACACTAATCAGAGCCAGACCTGCCAGATAGATTCCACCTGCACATTTCCAGCTCGTGTCCCCACGCTGTTTGATATAATCCCTCTTTTTATGGCCTCATTTCACACTCAGATGTTGACAGCTCACTCCTCAAAATTGTTGTCTTATGCGTGTGGATGTAATGATGGCCACGAATGTTGTTTACTTGTTTAAGTTGTTCTATGATGAAGCCCTGATGGAAAATCTACACCACAACCACAGCATATCAATTAAAACACGTGAACGTCACGTCGATGCAGCTTAAGTGAGACTCAGGGCTGTTGGGCTTTGCTGAGTGAGCAGGACTCTGGTGTGCTGTTGTCTGGGTGTGTAATTAAAGTGCTGTGGGAGGGGTGGAGCTCTCCTGGGTCTTCTGGCTTACACATGTGACCAGGGTTGATAGTAGTTCCATGGAGATCTCAGGTTAGCCTCGCACAGGAGCCCGGGCTTTGTCTTTCGCCTCTGTCAGACGCTCAATGGGCAGCATATGGCAGTGGATAATGCTAATTGTCCTTTTTACCCTGGGCTAACCAGTCAAAGCATTAATAAACCATCCCAAACACCGGGTGCCTCATTCCGCCGGCCTATGGAAGAGAGGGCCCGCCTGGGTTTCCTTTTACAAGGCCATTAATTAAAAGCCGTCACTCACACAGATCAGCACACCAACACCAGTCGGTATGGCTTAAATAAAATGAGCTGTAACAGTCAACATCAAAGTTAAAAGCATTCATACATTTTAAAAGGTTACTGCAGAAACATTTACTGTAAATGACAAACAATGAGACAATAATGTACCCTTTTGTTAAGTGACTGAAGAAATCTGATTAAAGTTGATGGTGGGAGTTACTGATTCCGTTCTGTAACTTTGCGGTTGCGCCTCTCAACAGCATTCTGACTCAGCTGAGTGAAAATCCTGCACAGCTTCCCACATGTCTTTGAGTCTGTGGTACCTGCCTTTGAAGTTGATGTCACACCGATTAAAATATCAAATGTTAAAACACAATCTGTCAGCCACCACAAAGAAAGTACCATCATGACAGGAAGGGAAAGGAAATAAAAAAAATAAAAAATAAAAATATATATATATATAAACAAGTAAGGAAAAATCAGGCTAATGGCCAAAAAGCTCAAAGAGAAGAGTTCAAACACTCCTAATGGCGTGTCCTGTTTTTGTACGGTATGTCATTACTTGGAATCGAACCATATCTCTGGGGGATGTTGTTTCAAGTCCAAATCTTACACACTTATAAGGCTTAGCGTGCATGAAAGATACAATGCCTCTTCAAACTGCTGCTCTGCTCAGCCTGCTTAGAGAGGGCGTTGTTAAGTATTTGCGTGTGATACCTGCCAATGTGTTTTGGAATATAAAGGGTTTACTACTTTCAAGCATAAAACTGTGACATAAAACCCACGAGGTCCAACTTAAGTAATAAAAAACCCCACAAATAAACAAATGAATACTTTAGAAATACTATACTAGAGGTAAACAATCAGCCACACTGAGTAAACCGCCGATGAGTATGGACAGAATACAAGAGAACAATGCAGTGTATTCTGTCATATCATCTGTAATCTGCTGCCATTCCAATCAGCCACCTTCTAACATTTTACTAACCACTAACACATAAATTGCAAAATAGTAAAATCCTGCATCCAAGTGCCCATTCTGACAGCACAGCAGCCTGCTGGGTGTCATGTGCTTTCAAAATAGAGCAACCACATAGCAGAATAATACCTTCCAGTTGTTAATGCCACAAAAATTTGGCTTTGGCATCAATACAGCTTCACCAATTAATCACAACACGTGTGCCGTGTCCATACAGTGCACGATAAGTCCACACCACCCCCACTCTGACTTTGCGTTGGACATGCAGTCGAGCATTCATGCTTCAGTGCAGCAACACATGTGCACATTTGGGGGACGTAAGGATTAGCTTCTAGAACGCATGATATAACCTGTTGCACCACGAAAACAACAACAGGCACGTCCCACTTTGGGGAAAATACGCAGCATCCTTCATGTTTTTACTATTTTCGGATCTAATTTTCCACTTGTAGATGAGAAGATTTCTGTAAAGCAAAACACGAAGAAATGAAAAAATAGAAGGTTTAACAATCGCTGCAGGGCTTTCGCTTCAATTTTTTCTTCTTCACTAATAGGCAACGGAAGAAAGATCAGTGAGCTGCTCCATCTGTATTGGTACCGTGCCACCAGCTCACAAGCCAATGGCCCACTGTGAATTCTCCCAGTGCTCCAGATGGTGAGCCTGCTATGCAACTCTGCATTATAACAAATTAATGTGGATCAAGTTGATGCAAAGAATGAGCACCATCTTTCTTTTTTACTTGCAAGGAAAACTGGAAAAAAAAGTTGGTGCTGGTTGTTTAACAAGTGCTTTTGATCATAAAGTTTGCCCGTTCCGTCCACATGCTATCAATTTTCTCCCCATCACCAACTGTAACACAAGCCTGTTAATACTTAATATGAAAAAGATCAAAGTCATCTTTTGTGGAGTGGGAACAAAAAGGGAAACGCTGTAATGGGTTGTAAGGAAAGTTGAAACGCAAGCCTGAGTAAGATGACCTTTTCAATGCAATATCATAAAAAGGCTAAACTCTTTATTTTTCCTTCAAACGCATGTGCCTTTTATACGACGGCAAAAATAGCACGAGCAATGACAGGTGGAAATCTGCCTGTGTAATTTGCTTGTGACAGGATCATTACTTAAGGATTACTGAAATGCATTACAGAGCTCATTCAGCCATTGTTAGACGATGTCCTTGAGCAGACTTATAACCCCACTGGATTGTTTATTGCAATAAAAACAGAAGAAACGTCTTCTGCAACACAAGCACAACTAATCTTTACACCTAAAAGTTCACTCAGAACAAAAGTGAAAACTCAGTTCAACATCTCTTCATCTCCAATTGCAGCAAAAGGACAAGCATACACCCACATATAGACACGCAATTAGGCATGTATTGACAAAAAAAGTACTCACACAAAAAAGGTTTTCAGAGTAACAAAAATCAAAGAGGTCATTACAGAGAAGTTCAGAAATCACATTAGGCTCCCTGTGGCGTCAAGAATGCCAAAGTGATTAAAAACAGATGGAATAACAGCAACACTGGTGCTTGGAGCTCAATCTGCAAACAGGAAAGTCTAACCTCAACAGGCAGCCTCGTTCCCTTAATCATTCCCAGACTCCCACTTGTTATTATTTCAACCCAGTCTCGGAGCTGAAGCAACCAGCCAGTAAAAATAAATTCAGGACTGCAAAAAACTTTCTGCCACACTATTTCATTCAGTGCATGAAAAAGGGTTTTAAAATGGCTTAACTTTTTTACGTGCAGCCCAGAATGTTCACTTGCTTGTTCAGAGTCGGGGGCACAAAGTAGATTTGTGCTGAAATAAGTTTAAACCCACAGTTAAGAGCCTTGAAGTGCATTATTTTAATTTGTACTGTCACACAGCTTTGACTGATGTGATGAAAAACCAGACAGAGGAGCCTCAGGCACATGTGTTCACACACACAGAGATGAACACAGTGCTTTACGCTTGAAATGAATAAAGTGCAAAACTTGAGACGATCAGACAAGACTGACAGTCAGAGGGATGAACTCACATAAACACATGCACCACTTCTTACAGCTCATCTCTCTCTCAAACACACACATTCCCAAAGAGAGTACTCACCGATTTCCCGTTGTAGTAATACATTAAAGAGTTACTGCCCATTCCAGGGACAGGGTAGGCGCAATACATTATAGCTTTAACAGTTTACGTGATAAAGGTATACTACAGCGGCACACTAGCTTTCTCTCTAGACATACATCCAAACCGCTCAAAAGGGACTAATAATTCTTTCAGTACTGGCCTCCACACACGACCCACTCAGAGGAAACTTATGCAAAGCAGGGTTGTACCATTCCACACTGTGGGAAGGGGGTGGCTGTGCGAAGGGAGTGGCTCGTGTGGTACATCCCTCTCTTAAGCCTCTAAGTGCTGAGGCAAAGAGGAAGAGGACGAGGGGGAAGGGAGGCGGCGGGGAGGTGGGTATAGAAAAGATAAAGGGAAGTGGGTGGGACGGAAAACAAATGTGTGAGCGGATTTAGAAAGACAGAGAAAAAAAATGTTTAATTCCAGGCATAAAAAATTCTGATTTTCTGCAGGGGGAACCCCAACAAACTGGAACTAAAATAATTTTCATTCTAAGCAGGATTTCATTAATATGTGTAATTTAAAGGCGATCAAATGAGTGCTTAAGCAAGTGCAGTGAGCGTGTTCTCTTCCACACGTTTTAATCCCGAGTGTCTAATCTTTTTGTTTTTGTGATGATTAAATGAGTCTACAGGCAGTGAGGGGAAATATGGCTTTTGTAAGAACACAACCATCTGGCAACACGTTCTACCTGTTCCCACACATGGCTCACACACCAATTAGGAGTCATTAGTGAGAGAAAGTGAAGGCTCAACATGCAAGGAGAAAAACTGTTCAAAATCCACATCCAGGCACTGAGAGGGGGGGGGAAAGGATCGACGGTGGCGTATTTATGAAATGTGAAATATGAGTTTTGGTGTTGGCAGAGTGAGACCTTTAGCTGAAGTGCCTGTAAACACAAGAGTTGTAAAGCATGCAACAGCTGCAAAGGGGTTGGCGTGTGACGTCGGAACAAGAAAATAATGCTCCATTTCCTAAACCCTGGGGGCCTCAGACCAGGGGAGAACTGAGAAGCGGAGGGGAGAGGAAAACATTGACAGCCATTTTAACCATGGTTTACTGTCACTGCAAGCCACACAGCTCCCCATTACCTTTATCATGTGGGAGGGGGTGGGGGGGAGCAAAGGAGAGCAGAAGAAAGGAGAAGAGGAGTGGATAGATACCATATTCCAGTGAGAGGCCGGTCTGTGCAGTCACACTGGAGCCTTTCATGTGTACCACTCGAAGCTCGCTGGACTAAACACAGGCCTGTGGACTCATTGAGAACATTACTGTTATAGAAAGATGAAAGCTTCCACTTCCCTAAGAAAACTAGGCCTTTATTACGCTTTTCCTTTTAGTACTGTTATTATTTATCCCCCTTTCTTCTCTGAGTCTCTTTTAAACTCATCCAAAACACTGGCTCTGCATGTTGTTACCGCTTCATATCTGGCGCTGTTTCAAGTTGATGCTTTAAGGAAAACGGTCATGATAGAAGTGTTTGAAGGGGTCTAAAACAAGTCCAGACACACAGCACAGTGTTGCGAGGAAAACACATGAAAGCGGGGACAAATAGGCATTAATTTAGGAAATCAAGCACACACACACACACACACACACACACACACACACACACACACACACACAAACACACGCACACACGCACACACCACACACACACAGCAGCGCCGGGGGATTGAGGACCCAGCCAACCCCTTTTCTTTTACTGCTGTCTCTGCAGGAGACACAGTGAGAATGCCTAAAAGCTTTTATTTAATTAAACTTTATGAATCAACCTTCATGACACACAATCCACAGCCTTGACATTGTGGAAAACAGTCGGCATTGGTTCTGGGAGGTGAAGGCGCAGCTCCACCCACCTGTTCACACCATCCTCTCCAAAGACACTCGAGTCATCACAAGGTGCTTTTCTTGGGATTTGTTTGGGTGTTGAAAAACACGGAGCAAATCCACAGGCTGAGGTCACCCCCCATCTCACGCACTGGATTTAGCGGTGATGTCATCAGACAGGAAGATTGTTTCCTGTAAGAAGCTCTGGTTCTAATTAGGGAGGGCTGACTCGGAGAGTGGGGGGTACACGGGGGATTCAGACCCTCACCCTCCCAAACTCCTGGCTTTATCATGAACGGACTGACAATTCAGGCTCTCTGCAGGGCTCATCGAAAGGTATTTTTAGTGCAACATAGCATGCAACCTCACCCTCTGAGCCCATTAACCAGCAGGGGGTCTGAAAGTTATGTTATCTTTAAAAAGAATCACAAAAATTGAGCCCTTTACGAGAGCCAGATACTGTAAAAACAGAAAGAACCATCCTGTGAGACATGCAATCTACATAAAATCATAATTATTTTAAAAAGTCACTTTATTCTAGATGTCTCATTCAAAAATTCTCCAAAAAGAAACTGTTTGCAAAAGATCCTGTAAAAAATCCCAAAATTCTGTGCTCTTCTGCTCAACCGAGAAGCCGTTACTGACTCAGCCACAACAGTCACGTGACCGAAAATTAGGGTCTATTCGGTGGAACTGCAGGCCGTGTTTACACAGAGCAGAGAGGAAACAAATATGGGAACAAATTAGAGAGACTGACCGCCAAATAAAACACATAATTATGGATGGCTAAAAAAAATTGTATACAGATGAGCAAGTTGTCAGCATGTTGGTGAGAGATACATTCAGCATGGTGAAACATCTTTCTAGAGTTGATTTGAAGATTACACTGAAAAATGCAGTCTAATCATTTGTAGAGGTTCTAAAAATGTAAACAGTAAAATATGTACAGCAAGTCACTTTTTTTTTTTAACAATATAGGAAACACTTAGGGTGGGTACTTGTAAATGTTGTACATTGTGATTCCATTTTTTTCCATTTCTGTAAAAAAAAAAAACATCTAAAAATGTTTTTTCTTCTTCTTTTTTTTCTCATTTATGGCATTATGTGTATGTTATACTACACACAAAACAGTGTGTGCAGATTATGTGGCCTGCAATTGTCGCTGCTGTTGTTGTTGTGTTTGGGCTTTAACTATGACATTGCACCTAAAAATAATGTCACTATATTAGACTGCTACCAAGTCCATTCAGAAAAGGTTAGCTCCTACTGCCTGTAATACAAAGACACAGCACTGTGGTAAAAATATTATTACAAAAAGATTTCTTAGAATAACACTAATCAACTAAATGAAAAGCTCACTCACAGCAGTAAAATTAAGCATACAAGTTATTCCCAAAGAAAAAATTACAGGTCAAACAATTGAAAACAATTCAGTTCAAGAATTTGAATCTTTAATTAACGCTTTAAAATCTAATGGAGCTTTGCATGCTGCTGCTAATGGTATTAAAAACTGTCAGAGGACAAGTGAACAGATTAAACTCAAACGTGTATGAGCAATGAGAGGTGAGTAGAGCAGACTGGCCTCTTTGTTTTGTGCGAGACTCGATGAAGCTCTGGGGCAACAGCACTGAGTCCCTCTATATTATTCATCACTGTGGCCAGAGTACAACATACATACAATGTCATTCCTGACCCCAACAGCACTTCTAAGACGCCCGAGATATTAGTTAATAGAAATACAGAAGTTTTAACCAAAGAAGAGGAAAGCAAAGTAACACCCCATAGGACACCCTGAGAGGTCCTCTTGTCATGCCCAGTGGTTCAGAGTATTTTAACCACATAAGGGGGACCAACACAATATTAGGCAGGTGGTCATAATGTTATGCCTGATCGGTATATATAAAAATAGTTTCTACAAAACTCTTCACTGATCAGGTTGGTAGACATTCAGTCCCTTGAATGCACCATTTCTCTCAACAATGCAGAAAAACACTCTGTGCCTCTCATTTCTATGTCCATACTGATGCTACTCCTCAGCAACTAAAGCTGTACAAACTGTTACCTGCAGATGTCAGTTACTAACTTCTACAAAGGTCTTGATAAGAGAAACTTCCCCATACAGGAAGCCATGCAAATCATCATGAACATCATGAACTTTAATAAATCTGAAATTTAAATTAACTTCACTGACTGCCATCTACTTGAGATTCTGAAACTGTCAACCACAGCTGTTAAACACGACGTTGCCTTCGCTCCAGGTCAAAATTCCACAGCTCTCATGAAACATCGCAGCCCATTAGCTGGCCACCCCCAGAATAAAGACATTACGCAGAAAATAATCATATGCTGGCATGTACGGTCTATGTTTGAAATTGTATGTGAGGCTTAATAATGAGACACAATGAATTATAATAAAAAAGGGGGGAAATTAGCAGATTTTCCAGTTAGTTACTGGAAACTTTATTTAGTTTGTGATTTTGGTGATAAAAACCTTCACAGCTTGCTTTTAAAGTTGCAGCTTTTAAGCACAATGGGAAAACATTGGTACAAAGCGTCCCTGCTACATACAATAATCCCATATAAATGACATTATAGAATAAACAGTAATAGCAGGAGTGTTTTAGCAGCGCTGCCTATTCTGATTTTACTTTGCATGCATCATGTTTTCAATCATGCTTAGAAGCACGCAGGTTAATAATTGGGCATTTGCACAGAAAGTCGGACAGCAGTAAATTATGTAGCAAAGCCTTTAACTATGTCCGTTCTCCAAGGTAGCAGAAATAAAACAAATAAAAAAATACAGACACACCACATTTGTTGACATGTGTCCTAAATCGTTTGATGGAAAAACTAAAAACCCTGGAACCTGAAAGTATTAGTTTCCCTGACAAGGAGCTCACTTTGTTTACATTCTCCTGCTCACACAAACAGATTTGTTTCACTTTGTAGAATAAATGTGAAAACATAATCTAGAGGTGCATAAGAGAGATGTGGAGAAGAGAAGGAAAGTGATAGGAGCACAAGTCTTCACAGAATTAGTTTAATCAGATTTTAAGCGATGGGGAGTGATTATTTTGTTCTGGCACGATCAGGAGGGTGACTACAACATGGGGGAGGCAGAAAGGAGGATACTGAGGGAGGCGATGACCAAGTTGTTTCAGGAAAACACTAAATGACAGCACAATATCACAGTTCCTAGATTACTATGATTATATTGAGGTGAGTAAGCTGTCTCATCTTCTTTGTTGCTGGACCAATTATATCTTTCTATCCAGCATAAACATCACTTTGATTTCTTTTGTACATTAGTTAGACTGCATGATGACGAGCTCATTCATCCATTATATCTCTGTGCTTGGGCTTGTTTGTGCTGAGTTTACAAGCACAGTCAAACAAAAATGTAAATGTTCACCTGCGCATATTTTCTCTGCATAATCTATTTCTGAATTATAAATAGTGTGATTTTAGAACATATCAGAGCCACTAACACTAACTTAATGAAGATTTATTTCGTGTTTGGAGATGAACTACAACATGATAGTGCTGTAATGATCCACTGATAATACATACAAACAAACTGACTGACAGGTCGGACACTGAACAGCATCATCAGCAAATCTCACCATTATAGCGAACTGGAGTGATTCATCCCTCACGCACACATTAAACATTACCTCTGGCCTACAACTGAGTGCTGTAGTTCAGGATTACATGAGCTACTACATGAGCTTCATGTGGTTCAGTGATGTACTTTCCAGGTCACAGCAGCCAGGCTTAGATGGTCTCTAAATAACAAACACTACCTTGGTGATTGTTGACAGGCCGCGTTCTCGAGTCTGCCAGCGATCTGAAATCAAGGTTTGCATTAATGCCGTACACTCACGCAAGGCCTACATGAATAATTTACAACAGGCCCGAATGTGAGTAATGACTTTAATCTGTGCATTATTTTCGTACTCTTTGTCCTTTTAACTCCTTGTTCTCTCCGCAGATGAAAGAGGTCAGGCCTCTGGCTTGTTTGCCTGTTCCATTATCTGCAGCCTCTAATGTCAGTGGTAAATTTCAGCAACCCAAACAAAGATAAACACAAAGCACAGGGTCCCAGAGGTGGCTGCAACTGTTCAGCATCATCCCGTCAAACCAGGGGTGTCTATCTAATCAGCCATCTGATGAGGTCATCTCTGGGGAGCGCACTGACAGAGGTCAGGTCAGAACCTAAAATACTGCCCTCTGCCAGCTGCATGAGCGGAACCATTTTATCACCTGCAATAACATAAACAACCAGACCTAACAACCACGATATATAGATTACATGTTGCAGTTTTCAATACACACTGAATTCCTGTGTTTTACATTAAGTCACCACATCTCTGGTGTTCTGCTCACAACTGAAACTCATTCTAAAGCATTTACAGCAGCATTCCAGATGTAAAGTTTGAATAAACACAATAAACTATTTGTCTACGAGCCAGAACAGCCATGAATGACATGAATGCTTATGTGAGAGCTTCTACACACACACACACACACACACACACACACACACACACACACACAGACACACAGACACACAGACACACACACACACACACACACACACACACACACACACACACACACACACATTCCTGACTCATTCAGTTTGTCAGTTTTAAGGCTGAGAGCAACACAAAGCTCAGATGACTGTTAACACGTGGATTCTGCAGCTTGGTCTCTTACGTGGCACTTTTTTTTTTAGCATCATGCTTTAACCCCTCACTTCCTTTTGGTATTCAGATTTTAAACTCATTATGACATTCACTATGTGTAACTGGCTTTAGGACTACTGAATGAGCTTTATTGTGTCACAGATTAAAGTTACGCTGATTTTTAGAACTGTTTTCAGCTGAGCGGGTACCAGATACTCGGCTTGTCTGAGCTTGTGTGCGTAGGACAGCTGCCAGTGGTTTTATATGGGTATTAGTAAGTCTCAATTATACAGCTTTCATGGTAACATCAGGACTAAAACAGTGACCTAAAGGCAAGTGAAAACTAAAGAAAGCTTTTAATTTTCAGTGAGTTTGGCACCATGAGCGTCTTATCACATGTAGTTATTGGTTTCGACATTAATAGAAAATTACCCTGGAGAATAGGTAAAAAAAAAAATATTCTTCTCATTCTTAATTTTAAAATCTGATTTAACTGATTTACAATTACATCAAATTACGCACTAGTGAATAGCTACAACACATGACTAATTGGTGAATTAGGTAATCATTTCAATAATACAAGTTGTCTGTGTTTCACACACATTCAGAAAAAATATTCCGGGGAAAGTCTGGCACCAAATGAATTACACGGTTAATTTGCTAGGAAACACCAGTATAATTTGTAGAAAATACCTCTTTGCTCAAAATATGAATAAAGTGCTTTGTCTAAATTAGGTAATAATAAGTAATAAGTAGGCACTTATTTACACAACACAAGGAATCTAAATACATATATAAAAAAATGTATGCACTACTTTTAGCTTTTTACAGCCATTTATCCATGATAGTAATCGTTTGTTCCATTGTGTTGCAACTATTTTGGACATCCAGATATACCACTTTAACAAAAATACAGAAGTATATAAACACTGACACGTTTATATAGCTGTAGATAATAGCAGTATTTCAAACCGTTTAAAAAGTTTCACCTCTGTGCAGGCCTAAAAAAAATGTTATTCGCCACATGGTTTCTTGTTGCTGCATCATACTGGAAATGGCTGTACCATTAAATAATGAATGTGAACTGGGGTACAATAAAAATCATGTTTTTCACCTCATTAACATGTCCAAATGGTGTTTTTATATGCTACAAGCTATATCATGAGCAAAATAAGCAGTCAACACCATGGTGCTGGAGGGTGTAGAAATAGGTGGAGACGTTATAGATCTGTACACACACCTCATGAGTCACTGTTCAGCAGTTTTAAGGCAGGACAGGATTTCCTTTTATGGAAGAAAAAAAACATTTGATGATTTTGATTAACCGAGTTTTTAGAGGTTTAATCAGTGCCATGAGGGGGAGTTTAATAATAACTGAAACTATGAAAAACAATATCTGCATTCTTTCCAGGATGTAATGGAAAATGATGCGTGTATGTTTCTTTATCCCTTCGAGTGTCACTTTTAAATGCATTCGTTTGTGGTTTTACATCAGAATAACAAAAGGCAAAAATAAAAACCATGCCGCTTTCTACTACTCTGCTGGGTGGCCTCGAAATCTAATTTTGCTTGATACTCAAAAAAGCCTGGAGTGCTGCTGGATGTTTACACAGGGCTTTACTGATGCATTTCATCTGAGATCTCCTCTCCAAGCCCTGTTACTGTCCCACCCTGCTGTGGTTCAAAGGAAGAAACAAAACAAAAAGGAGCTGCTCGCTCAACAACAGCAACATTAGGTTACTGTTGCGGTACAGTGTATTATCTCTTGTCTTTGAGCTGTTAAAGACAAATGGATACAGGGAGACGCAGATAGAAAGAAAAAAATTATCGTTTGAATGTCATGCACCAGACAGCACTGTGAGGAACATCTCTGGGTCTTAAGATTCAGAGCCTAGAGCAGACTTCCTTTCTTACAGCCTGCACAGTACAAATCTCTCAGAAACAAGGGTGTCTGAGTGATCTGTCAAAAGCAAATGTCAATCTTTTTTGTCATCCACACTCAGGGTTCTCGCTTGCAAAAGTCCCCGAGGGGAGCTGAATCTCAGCCCACCACTTTCTTTCTCTCATCCTGCAGCCATACCGTCACCAAAGCCAGGGAGGAAGTGTCACATCGAGCCGCTGTGCCTCTGACAAGGGGGGGAAAAAAAGCTCTATTTACACAAACAAACTGACATGCAGACGCACACATACACACCATGCCCTTGCAGATTCCCATAAATATCCTACAAGATGCAACTTTCCCCCATGAGCTACAAACCC
>OMNN01051483.1:0-29313 GCA_900302755.1 Chromis chromis | reverse complement strand
TTTTGCCTTATTTGGGACTTCGGATCAAAATTACAGAACTGTGGTTAACCTACATAATGCTATAGTAGTGCAGTAGGTCTTAGGGTTAGAGGTGGATGTATATGTATCACTCTTAATAAAATTTTGTTTCATATCATTGCAAATGCCGTATTCCCTGTTAATTTTTCACTGGTTGGGGCTAGAAATGGTAGAAAGAAGCTCCAAAGAGATCTTAGAGTTGTATTTTTGGATTCCTCATATTTGAGAACCTACTTTTTAACACCAAGATCAACTAAATCGGTTGCTGTAGTGAGAATCTGTGGTAAAATAGGCAATTTATATGCAAAAAATTTATCTTGAATTTAAGGTGGCCAGCATATTTTTTCAAAAACGTACCCCCTAAGGAGTATTTGTGCCAAGTTTGATGCTTGTATCACATTTTGAAAGATAGTTTCACTGATCTGCTGCACTATAACCACCTATGATGCTGAAGTTCTTTCCAGAGTTTGTCAGTCATCATTGTCAATTACTATCTAATCAGTGCTTGGTTTCACTGACTAAAACTATTTCCCTTCCCTTGAAAATCAGTCATTTGTTCTCCAGTCAACCTCCAGCAGCACTAATGGATCTAAAAAATATCTTCCATGAAAAACGTAATTTCTATCAAAGGTCAAAGAGCCAACTTATCCACAAATGCATATGTGCATTGCTTGGTAATGCCATACATACAGAAGAGATGCGACTGCACGCAGCACCTTTGGCCTAGCCTGAGCCTGTGACCCATCTTTCACATAAAATTACACTGCGTGGCGTGATCATTCTTGGTCTACCTTCAACGTGGCTTTATGACTTCAACCCCGTAGGTAGTTACCACGGAAATAAGAAGGCAAGTATGATTTCATCACTGCTTATATGAAGATTAATATATAGTTCAGCAAGGTCATATTATTAGTCATTTTTCATTAATTTTCATGAAAGTGGAGATTCAATCCAAGCATCCTCATATCAACGGAGAAGCTGGAACTAAGGCACGGTTGGTATTTAGACTGGGAAAAATAATTTGAACAATTCATCTATTAGCAGAGTAGCTGCTGCTGATTTTCTTTCACTGAGTAATTGATGGGTTTCAGCTCAAAACTTAAATTAATATGATAATAATAGGATATGTAGGATAAAGGATAGACCCACTTTCCATTAGAGTACCAAGGGATGTTATCCTGTATAATATAGTACCAATGAAGTATGTTCCCCAGAGTACCATGATTTCCAAGGTTGGGGCCATATTTTACTGTAGAATACTTAATAGTTAAATGATGATGCAGATATTTACATTTTTTAACAATTGAAAGGAAACAAAATTATTGAAACTTTTGTTTTTGAAAAAGAGAATATGAGTTTTCAGCGTCAAATGAATGCTACAGTAAAGTGAAAGAAACAAGAGAAAGGTCGACAAAGTAAGGTAGAAAACCCATTACTGTTCTCCTTCACGGTTTCCACCATACCTCCTGTGTTCTTGTGAATTAACTTTCAAGGGCACAGAGTTTCAGCAAATATTTCATTTCCCAAGATGGCCATCACTCAAGCTATCACTTGAACAACTCAAATCCGTCTTTTGTAAAGGAAAAAGGAAAAAAGATAGAGGGTATATAGAAAGTGGAAGATGACTGAGATTACTTTGTGCTTTTTTTGAGTGTCAATATCTCGAGACAGAAGTCGGGAAAAGTGAAGATTGGAACCCTTCCGATTTCTCTGATGTCAGTGGACAGTATATTTTTCAAACACATCTATGGTATTAAAATGAAATTGAATTCTTTTTATTATTTACCGTGACTGAACCTTTGCACGTAATTTCAAAGGATTCCTTCCTTCTAATTAAGATAAACAGGACCTATTTCTAGGTTAAAAGAAACCTGCATATGACACAGTGTTAAATGGTATTTTTTGCTTACTTCAAATACGTCTATTTTTAATTGATTGTGTCTTTCTGGGCTAGTTTGTCCATTAATCATTTGATGGTGTGAGCAACATGGCAGTTGCCCAGCTGTGGTGTAAATTGGGTTTCAAAGAGATGGTTTATTTTTAAAATCAGAGAGCTAGCAGTTCTAATTCGGGTTGATTTTGTCTACATATAAAGGCTTAATGAAAAGTATTAAAGAACAAACTGCAGCATGTGGAATCAATGCATTCCATTTCCTTTACACATGTTGGACTCTTTGTGCACAAAAGAAACATCATGATGGGCCTCATCATAGCACTTTGAAGAGTAATGGTCTGTTTTCATAAAGCATATCAGCAGACCGATAACATGGTGTCAGCATTTCCTCAACTGAATTAGGCATGTTGACAGCAAGCAAGAGTAAAACACACAAAAAAGTATTGCCCGGTCTGCATTAAAAAACTAAAGGGCATTCAAACATTTATCATACTTTCGTGTAAATTGCTTTTTTTTTCTCACTGTGTTTGAATATCATCAGCTTTCTTTATACTTTGAGAAGAACAATGCAGGAGTAGTGTGTATAAAGTGCCTGTGTTCATGGAGTGGGGACGTTGAGGACAAGACTCTGGAGGTCACTGACTTGCTGGTGCTGCTTTCACCACGTTGAAACAACAGGCAGAAGGTCACATTACCCCCACCAGGATATGAAAAGAAAAAAACAGTGCATTAGCCAGCCTTTGTTCCTTTCGCATACATGGACTTTTCCCACTGGTGCTGCTGGTTCATTGTCCCCAGGGCCTCAACGGGTCACAAGCTTTTGGGGTAAAAAGGACAGGGGGTTGTCATACTGCTTTCCAAAGGTCGGTGTCTACGTCTGTCATACCCCTAAGCCATCAATGGGAAACAACTGTTGCTACGCTATCGCAATACAGGGATATTAAAGCTATTTATCTAGACGCCCTGCCTCTGCCGAGACAGCTTGGAGGGGCTCTGATGCATGCTGAATACACTAATCACACTCTCTCCCTAGGACCCCTATTGGCTGCCCTAATCGCTTTCTCTCACTGTTTCTCTCTTTCTCATAACTTTGATAACCCATGCCATGCAAACACAAATTGACAAGTCGTACACTCACAAAAATACTGACATCTCCTGCACAAATACATCACCGTGTGCTTGTGATGTCTTCTGCTGTCTTTTATATAGAAACCCACTCAGAACAGGCTGACAGCGGTGTGCCTTCAGGGGACTTGTTTATTTCTCAAATGCAGACAGCTTCCTATGAGGGCTGTTTTTGGGCACGCTTCCATCTTGACACACTTCTTCTGCATGTCCATCTGTGGTCTATATATTAAATCATGCGGGCTAAGTGTGCATGTGGTTGCTGGTACTATACATTTTCTAATGGACGTGATATGATTAGCAATGTCTGGACTTTTTCAGAAATGGTTAGCATTTGATTTCTGCTAAAGTTTGTTGCTTATAGGGCTTAACTAATAATTTGTTTAGTAGTTGACAAATCTGATTATTTTCTCTATTGTGTTATGATATGGTTTATAAAATGAAAATAGTGGGTCCATCACAGTTTCCTGAGGCCCAATGATGACTAATCACTAAGTGGGAACTAGGCAATGTTTGGCCTTTTCCTTGTAAAATCACAGAAGATAATTATGGGTCATTTTATCTTAAATCATCAAATTTTAGAGCAGCTTCTGCACGACCAATCTATTCTATGTATAATATCACTATAGAAAATATGGATAGTTATAAAGATATCTATGAAGTTTTATTGTGATATATCACATACTTTTCGAGACTGCTGACCCACTTTAAGCACTTTTTTTTTCGCACATTGAAATTTGGCTATGTTAGGATGACACTCTCAGAAACTGTTCAGTTAGCAATATTGGACAAGTACATCAAATAGTCTCTGATTATAGGTGACTTGAAAAAAAAAATGAAGCTGTCATTAATAGTCCCATCTTTGAGCACACATTAACAAAAAAAATCGATAATGCAGAAGACAAGTGATACTTTGTGAACCATATGTATCTGCATATCACTTACAGAATACTTTTTAATATGAAATACCTGATCACAAAAATTAAGTTTCATAACTGATTGAGCAGGAATGAACAAGTTGTACCACAAAAACAAAAGTATTGGTATATTGCATAATCCAAGTAGAACAGAGTTCTGTAGTTTCAAAATGGTTCTCAGAATCTAACTAGATAAATATTTTTCTTAACTTTGTCGGAGTACGCCTTGGTTTGGAGGAGACTTGTCATGTAGTTTTGTGTAATTATCACTGTATTAGATCATTAGGATGACGTCAGCATAATATAACAATGAATAAATAAATCTCTCAGCTGGGATAGTTGGATTTTTTAGTGGGACATTTTCATGTCTTGACAAACATTTAATGGTTATCTGATAACTAACTTATGTCAGCAAGACTTTAGTGGTAAATTTATTCTCATGATCATTTTGGAAACCATTTGATAGGATCAAAATGGATTATCTTGCTTTGTGTCCCATTGGGAATAAACTTGGCCTCCAAGGCCAGTGTCATTAGCTGGACTATGTGCAGAAAGTTAAAGTGTGAGTACATTTATATTTATAGTAACAGCAGAAGAGTTTACCTTCAAGCATCTCTTCCAAAGCGTATATAAATTCAAAAAGTATCATAGGGAAGATAATAATTCACTCTGTTTCTGCAGCCATACAAAGTGGGGTCTACAGACAATTTCTTAAAAAAATGTTATCTTGGGAAGTACTTGATATATCAATCTAAAATTTCACAAATACAATAAAACATTTCAAGCAAAGCAGAGATTGTCAAGCAGAAGGCCCCTGATGATTTGAGGTGCAATAACCATTATATGGATTCTGAATCAAAGCAAATAGCTGTAATCCCATAATAACAGCAGTATATTTCTATGTTAAGTAAGGTTACTCGACTTTACCTACCAGAGTTACCTGTTGACACAAAAGCACTGATGAGTAATGACATCTAAGGTGCTATTGGAGAAAGCTATATCCTTTAACATCTCTGAGTTCTCCTTGATTGTCCTGATTGTTGGTATGTAGCAAACAGCAGGTTGATGGATCAATTGTTGTGGCAATTTTCACCTGAAGCTGTTCATAGCAGCTGGTACAAATCGATAGCTTTTAATGAGTGATAGGAGGGGCTATGTCTTCTTGGATGTTAGTGTCGGTGATCTTTTTCCCTGCCTGCAAGAAAAGAAAAGGTCTGACAGTCTGATGGTTGGTTGCCACCGACCAATTCTTGTACTTGTACTCAAACTAACTTTCCAACTATTTTAACACTTTAAAGTTAGTAAGGGTGAACATCAATAAATAATAGCACGTAAACACTTTTACTATGTCTAACTTGCTTGCTCTTTCTCTTGATCGGTTTTACTTTTTCTGTAAATGCTACTGACTTGCTCATGGGAGAATACTTACACAGCCAGTTCAAATGGAAATGCATTTTTATCTGTTACAGATTCAGTTTTCACTCCCAGACCACGAGCTATAATAACCATCTATTTTCATGCACATTTCTCTGTGCCTTAAAGTGTGAATGTTTTCTGACATCAAAATGAATGACACTCATTTGTAATGTCTGCGCTGACAGTTTGGAGGAAATTACATTGTGCTAAAAAGCCACTCAAAGCCTTGGCCCGAGAAATTCACCTGCAACAGTTTATACAAAGCCTGTTTGCTTTTATGTGGAGTGCAACCAAATGCATCAGGCTGAACTGTGCCCTGTGGTTTTGCTTTGCTACACTTTCACAGGGACTTATTGTAGCTCAAGAGAAATGCTGATAAAGTCGTATTGTTGTTGGTCCATTGCTTTGTCCTGTGTAATATTAGCTGGGAACTTAATTTTGGCTGTACACTGAGATGCATTAGTTTTGCAGTTTCTGTCCAGAATTGTACACGAGAAAGTCCCCAATCATACTGTGTACAACTACATTTAGTCAGTGAAGGAAGCATATTATTGTTATGGTACAGTGACAATATGCAAACTGTTGGTTTTAGGAGGAAATGGTGGGCCTGTCCTCATCCTAAACCAGTGCATACACATTTCACAGCATGCCTCTGAAATGTAAATGAGTAAGCCTGTATTGCCTGTTAACTGCTGTTACTGGTGCTGCTGGTATGTGCTTGGCAGTTTGGCTATGCAGTGTACCTTTTATTGGCAACATTTCTTCTTGCTACAGTGCTCCCATAAACTATAAAAAAAATGGAGTTTACATAACCTAGAATTGGGCAGTGCAGCTCTCCCCACATGGCTACACTGTTCACTTTTTAACCTCTCTTGTTGGCTTTCTTGGAGTTGTTTTTCAAGTGGGCATAATTATGTAAGCTCTTGTAACGAATGGATAAATGTGTAAATATTTTTCTTGTGCCTTTGAGCCCCCAAAGCAGATAAAAGTAGGGCTGCTCTGGTAACACAACCCCACCAATCCCTTATGTCAAATACTCCAATTTTTGTTGTGTTGTTGTTTCCAATTTATGGATAATAAAGTAACAGAAAGCGAGTTACTGAATGTTTTGTTTCTATTTTCAGTTCTGTTGTTAGATTTTAATGTAAAAATAGATTTAAATTCCGTTCAGTCACCGTGACAAAAAGTGGTAAGAGATCAAGGCTTTTATAGGTTTAAGTACAGATAGGTAGTCAATAACTGTGTGTCATTCAGTAATATGTTATGCAACCTAAAAACCAAACACTGACATCCCCATATAGCGGAATGCTGTCTATCTAGACTACTCAACTCAGATCTTAACTAGAGATAGTCAAGTTTAAATCAAATATTTTTTGTGGCTCAGGTGCAGGTTTTGTTCTTGGAGCTTGCTAACAAATGAAACATGCCTTAAGCCTGTAAGTACCATTGACTAACACTATCAGAGCACTTAACGACCCACAACAGCAAATTAGTTTGTCTTTCCTTCATCAATACTATCCAGTAGATGAATATATCTCACAATCCTTGAAAAGTATGGAAAGAAGCATTTTGTCAGCTGGTAAACAGCACCACGCACATTTTGAAACATTACTTAATACTGAAGGACACTGAAGTGTTCCATTGAAATCCTGGCTTGAAAGGCCATATCTTTAGAAATCATAGTACAAAGGAATGGAACATTAATGAATAAGCAGAGATAATTGAGTGATTAGGGGACAACATGTTTCAATGGGAGGGAACTGAATGTGCTAATGATAGAGTCTACCTCTTATTGAGTGAGGTTCAGGGTTACTCATTGAGGCTGACATAGCTATTCATCACAGCCATAACATATTTCTACTTGCTCACATTGTCTCATTGTGTCATCAGCTCTGTCCGTCCTCTGTAGAAGATTATTTCTGTGCCCTCTGGCTCTGCCCACTTATCCGAAACTTGTGGTCAGAGGTCATGAGAAATCTGTCTGGGATTTTCAGACAGAACGTCCCCTTACTGTATGTTCCACTGCTTGATTGTATTAGGTCCAAGAAATTCCCAAACACTTTAAATTCGTCGTACTGAACTAAATAAAGGCAAAAGACGGTAAAGACAGAACGTCATTACAGCCTGGCGCACTAAATGAGGCGAAGAGGCCACCCACAAAACATACTTAAGTAAGGACATAAAGCTATTTTTAGGTTTCTGCACGTGTATTGCATAGGGATCGACCAATATGTTTTTTTTTCAGAGCAGATACCAATTATTGGCTATTAAGAAAGGCCGAAGACCAATATTTGGAACCGTTATACATTAAATGTTATATACTAACAGTATGTGACAGCAGAGAACCTGTCATTCATATCTAGGTTACTTCATTAATGATTACTATAATTGAGTATGTACAGTAGAAATAGGAATGATGACGTCGGAGCGTCATGTGACACTGACAAGCTCTCCTCCGTTTACTGTGAGATCAATTGATTGAGATCAATAGCAGTTTGTCTTTTGCAGTTATGTCTGCTGCTCTTTTCTTTTTTCCTAATCTTTCACTGTTCTGTCTCTATTTTGCCCACTGAGACACAAATCTTAAAGCATTATTAGTGATTGTTTTCTAGACACAATTTCAGAGTAATCTGTAGTTGCCTCCTAACTTAGTCGCTAGCCGTTTGCGTAGCTTCAGCCACAGTAAAAATAGCAAATTTCCTGACTTGTGGCGATGGCTTGTGCTTCTTGTTCAGTTGTTTGCAGGTTGTATCTCTGCTAGAGAGACATGTCTGTCAGTTAGAGCAGATTGCTAGAGTTACTCTTACTTTAGGAAGCTGTTACAGGTCTTCTAGATAGTGTTAGCTACAGGCTAAGAGGCACAGCAGACCTCTTAGTGATAGCTTTAGCCTAGCACCATCAGCAAAATAATAATAATAATCTAAACTTTATTGATCCCCTTGGGGAAATTCCTTCTCTGCATTTGACCCATCCTATTCAAAGTTAATCTTAACTATACATACTAGGAGCAGTGGACTGCCGCGGTGCAGCGCCCAGGGAGCAATCAGGGGTTAAGGGCCTTGCTCAAGGGCACACAGTGGTGGTGACTGGGATAAGTGGTCGCTCTCACTTTCCCATCTCAACCTCTTGCCAGTCCGGGGGCTCGAACCGGCCGCCCATGTTACAAGTTCGCTTCACAAACCACTAGGCCACCACTGCCCCACAAGTTCGGGTTGCACTCAACAAGTGAATTTTTCAGGGATTTACAACGGGGAAACTGGGCAGTTTATTACAACTTCAACAGTGTCTGCTACCTCACCTTCAAAACACAGCTCCACTAATTCACCAGAGTGCTCGACACTGCAAATGTGCTTGTCTGTCCCTGTCTGTAAACAGTAGCTTTCATTTTTGACTGGCTATTACTTGTGATGCACAACCACTCAGATTGCGCTGTGGGTTGGACATTGCTTGAGACCAGAGTGACTACAGATAGAGACAGGCTACATCATCTAACCCTAACCCTAACCCATCAGTAGTAGCCCATTTAATTTATTTTATCAGGAATTGGTTAATAAATCAACAATACGATAACTGGAAAAATGCTGAATACCAGCTCTGATATTGCTTCCCTGATACCCTACTGGACCTAAATGTTTTTTAAACTACAGTTAATGTGGGGCAGCCCGGTTTACAGATATAGCAGTTGGAAAGCTCAACAGCGACATCTAACATTTGCAGCTCCAGCAGGTCAGTGATGTTAGCCCATCCTTGGGCTGAGGAACTGCAGCCAGTAAGCACATATATCCTCAGTACGGCCATGTGTACTGGTTATGGGGCCGTAAATATTTTTTTAACAACCCTGTCTGTTTCTATACCCGCCCTCTTTGTATTCCTGTCATTAGGGGTGTGCATGAGAACGTTACATTGGAATTCAAGCAGGTAGAAAGCTGTTTCAGAAACCCTTGCTTTCGCCTCCATTGAATGAAATCCATCCTAACGTTTGGTCTTTATTTAATAGGATTGCTTACCAGTGTCAGGCATTTTCAGTGATTTAACCTGTCCTGTCCTGTCTTCTTGTTGTGTTATTGTGTGATCCACATTAGCATGCATATTGTAGATAAAGAAATGTTAGAATTACAAAATTATTAATTTAAACTGTTGTTACTGTCATTATTGTATCACATTTCCATATTATTATCTTATTTGCTTTGTTTAACCTGGTTGGCAGATGTTTGTAAAACATGTGATGTTAAAAAATAAAATGCTGAGAGTCACTTTTCAGGTTATTAGTTATACCCAGATAAAATGAATGCAATCTAATTAAACAAAACCTGATTTAATTTTACAGTATGATGGTTGTCATGTACATTAAAAAAAGGGTTGGAGGTTTTAGTTTGTAGTGCTCTTAGACTACATGGAATTAAAACTCTGTACTATACTACGACACATACTGTACACAATACTCAAGCAGTAGATGAGTTTTATTTTGAAAACCATAACCATTCTTCTGGAATTAATCCTATTTTAGTATTGCATTTGAAAAAAAATCATATTTGGTGGTCTTTTAGATGAGGACTAAATATAAATGTATTTCTTTGGTGACACTTGTCATGTGCAAAGTAAAAAAAACAAACTCACTAACGTTTATTATCTTGTCATTTTACTTAATCTAATTTTGTTCCATTTTTCTGAAGTGCTCCATTCTACATTATGATTTGTATAATTCTGACATGTAGATTTGTGTCAACTTAGAATTAAGATGGTGTCTTTGTAGTGCTTTACAGTGTGTTTTTTGTTATTTACTTTGTTCTTGATAAGAACAAAATAAATAGTCAGAATGGAGTGTAGCAATGTCAGAAATGCTTTTAGAAAAAAACATTTTTGACAGGCAGCAAATGATTACATTCCCCGCTGGATGTTAAGTTGGTTTCTCTCAGCACTGTGCTTGGCATTTTCTAACTTCTTATTAATTTTGCTTTGTATCTTTTCTTGACCTTGTAGCATTTATGTCCAAGTGAATGAAAAATGGTAAGAAAATAAAAAACAGTTGTATAGCATGTTTGCTATATGTTTCTACCCAAACTCCTAAAGGCCTGCTTAACTTCAAGAAAATATTGCTGTCTGCTGCCTTAAGCATACTGCATTACCAATACTTTAACATAAGAAGAATTTCATATAGATTATTAATCTGCTTAGAACCGGCTGAATGCATCTGCCACCAGCAATGGATCTTTACTATCGTCCAAGATTTGCTGCTAAAAGCTGAGGTGACAAAGACTAGAGAGTGCTGTATGCCATTATGGCTAATTGTCCCTCATCAATATTACATTACCAGTTAACCAAAGCTTGATACCCCCAATTAAATACACCGGCAATGTCTTCAGTTAGTGTGGAGCCATTGAATGAAAGCCTAGATGCTCATTTAACAATGAAATTTCAATAAAACTTTTGATGCAAAAAAATCTAATGGCTCCAGGGGGAGATTTTGTTTAAATTAACTGTTGTTGGTTCACCCAGAAATTGGCACCTAAACTCTCTTCTGAACAAAAGTGTTTCTTGTCCTTTACATACAGATATTTGTGTCCTTGTCAGCAAATGACACCCTCTGATTGCAAAATATTTGTTATAAAGCAACACAGCAATCCTTTCAGTAGCTACCTATAGTAATTAAATGACAGATGTGCTTTAGAAGTCTGACTCGAAGATGATTAAAAACCAAGTCTAGACACAGTTTTTTCTCCACATGTATATTCAATGCGGTGTTCTCGCAAACAAAAATTGAATTTAGTTTTGATAATGATTTTTTCTTTTTTTGTAAAAGAACAATCAGATAATGTTTTTTTTTTTTCAACGTCTATGTCTCTGTAACATAGAAATGAGAAATGCTGCTTTATAATATATGCAGTTATATCCCCGGTACTGTATTACTAACTGAATTAGCAAAAAGAAATAAGACTCTTCTAACATTAAGGAGTGTCATGAACTGCACAATCTCACTGCAGCTGACTTAAAACACAGTGTTAAATGCCCATGAGGCTGGTTCCTAAAGGAATGCGTTTTGGGACCGGGACGGGGGGGTTATGCACCACTAGAGAAGGCTAACAACAGCATGCCATAAGAAATTGATACAACACAAAAGAAACTGCCTCCAAGAAATGTTCCCTCTGGCTCTTTATGTTCAGGAAATGGCCTTTTTCAAAACACCACTGGGCAAAACATTTCTCGAATTATTTTACTTCACTATTGTTGAAGCCAGCAAATCTGCCAAGCCAGGCCAATTCTTGCAGCTCACCCTTCAGTACGGCATGCAGCAAATGAAAAGGGTGCAACTTTACTGTAGAGACAGTGAAGAATAGTCATCTATTCTAAATTATGTTTTCGAATAAATCATACATTACCTTCTTAACTGCCTCATCCCATCACTTGAGAATAACAATCGCAGTATAATCAAACAGCAGTGATTGTATTTTATTTATTGATGAGAGTAAATCAAAGTGTAACACCACCAAGCAATTACAATGGCAGTCTTAATGAGTGCCTCAATTTACATTGGTTGATTGCCAAAGAGAAAAGGATTGTTTTGCTGTACTCCTCAATTGATCATTTAAATTAATTCCAGAAATGTGCATGATAAACAAACAATAAACTAAGTTTATGATAATTTGCTAACTAAAACCCATAATGCACTGCTTCCGAAACAAGATGTTGCCAAATGCATTTAAATTCATAACAAGCATTTCAACATGTAAAACAGCCCATAAATCACTTTCAAAGGCAGACATGACTGTAAATTTGCCTTTTGATTGACCCAAAATGATTAAAACATTATTAGCCAGTATCGATTCATTTCTTTGTATCGCTACAGAAATACTAGCTGTTACCGAACATGCAATATCATGCATCATCAGCCAATCACATGCTGGATTTGCTGTACACCGTGTCCCACCTTCTGTTGCAAACGATTGACACCACAGCTTATCAGTCAGTGAACTCAAATCAGCCACTGACTGCAGCACAGTAAAGTGATTGCTCGCAGACTGAACACAGAAGTGGTGCAAAGCTGAAAACATAGCTGCTTACAGCAGTGTTCCTAAATTGGCAACTGCATCACTAGATTTAATAACTTCTTAGAGGTTCTTGGTGACTGTATTTCTTGAAAGCTGACAGTGACAAATTTTTCAGACTATCTGCAAAAATGGTGGAGTATACATTCTAATGCATTTTTCTACAATTGACACCTCTGTTCTAACCAAAGCAGTTCTCAGCCATTTGCCAGCAGAAGCGTAGCCCTAATCCCACCATAAAAAAAGGTAGAGCAGGTGGGCTCTTGATCTCCAGTGACCTTGCCTCTGGTCTCGGGTGAGGTGAACATTTTTGCTACTGAGTAAGCAGCAGGCGTGGGGAGAAGAGAGCACATAAAATGACCTTTCATCAGCTGTCTATAGGTGCAACTGCAACTAATACAAAACAAATGTAATGTTGCCAGGACTAAGTTAAGCAATTAAGTGATTATGATTATGGTGAATATGGTATTCCAGTTCAGGAAAATGGTGACTGGAACCTGTGCACTATGTAGGCCCACTGCTCTGGTGCTCAACTTTCTCAACCCACTCTACTTCCTAATCCACAGCCGTGATATGTTTTTAACTAAAGTTCTGTTTTCTTTGCTGATATATTGATCATTAACTCATATTTAGTGTAATTTTGTATTGAATTACATAATTGCCATTGCAATAGCTGAGCCAGCAGCTCTTATTTCTTCAAAGCTATCTTGTTACTCTTGATTTCCTGTAATTCCACATATGTCACTTTCTCTGGGCTTTTCCCCTGAGACTGCAGTCATGAGGGATGGGGCCTAGATGACTGCATCTAAGGCACGGGGAAAAGGAATAGGTCCCCTGTGAACTGACGGTGTATCAGGGTTTAGGACCCTTGTCACAGTACTACGGCTCTGTGAGTGTGATAATACTGGAAAATCCTGAATGGAATGAGGGAAAGAGAGAGAGAGAGAGAGAGAGAGACATGCAGATGGTAACTGTTACATTGACTATATCCATCCATCTGTTTTATATCCACTGATACTGTTCAATACCAAGGGGGACTGGAGCATATCCCAGCATGCAGTGGGCGAGAGACAGGGTACAGCCTTGGCAGATCTTCTGTCTATGACAAGGCAAACACACTCAGACAAACATAATTTGGAGTTTCCAGTTCACCTAGCTTAAAGGTGCTGTACTTCATCCACACTTTGAATCAACCCAATGATATGTTGTAAGATCGCTGAATCCTCCATGATGTCTCCCATAGGTTCCTGAAGAGCCGTTATGAAGCACAGTGGTGGCTGCGGCTGTCGCCATCTTGGCAGTGCCTGTCCATCTGACTAACAGTTATCCAAAAACGAGCAGCGAGGCGGAGCATGTGTGAATGGCTCCTAATGAGGCGGGCCATGGACTGTCCTCTGAAGGCACCCACCTGTCACTCAAAGTGGCCATGGTCTTAATTATGCATAACTTTAAGCCTTAATACAATTTAAATGGATGAGTCATCTAAAAAATCACTCTCATACAGCTGTCACAAAGGGGGGAAACTAACTATAGAGACCAAAACTGTTGTACCAGGCTGTTTATATCTGCTGTGAAGTTAGGCATTTTAAGATGGGGGCTTTATGGGGACTGACTAAATTTGGAGCCAGCCTCAAGTGGCCATTCAAGGAAATGCAGTTTATCACACTTCTGTGTTGGTTTAATTTTTTTGTCCTTGAGAATGCGACTAATGATGTTATTAGGGCTGGTCCCAAATATTCGAATATCAAATATTCGTTCGATGTGGTGGTATTCGGATAATAATTTTGATATTTGAATAGTCGTGCGTGCCACCCCCCCGGCGCACCGCAACGGCTCCAGGCGAATATTCGAATAGTCGTCATTAATTGTACCCGAATATTCGAAGGACGGCAATTACTATTCGGAACAGCCCTAGATGTTATCCATCCCAATGGCCATGGATCAAAATGTAAATTACAAGTATATTCACACGTAAAAGAATATTTGAAGAATATGATTTTGTTTTTCTCAATTGATGATTACAACTAGATTATAGGGCTGTTTTGTATATATGGTTCATTAAGCGTCAGAAAAAATATTGTTAAATTATTATTATATACATTATCCCAATATATCTCAAATTAAGGTGTTGTCTAGTGTTAGTATCTACATTAACAGACTTCTATTCTCATCACAGATTGTGACATTAATAACTTCTACAGTAAAAATGAGCATTTTACTTCTCCAGCAATGGACAGAGAAAAAAAACAAAAAGCATTGCTGAACGTAACTTTGGATTGCTATCTCATTAAATATTAATAATAAAACTTATTACAAATGCATCCAGTCATCACCTAGATTGAAAACAAACATGCAAGAATCTCTACTTGCTATCAGACTAACCACTAAAATGAGTATACATTACTTTATATGCATTACATGGCTCTTAGTATCAACCATATGGGCCACATATTGCAAGAGTCAGAAGAATCCCCATACCAAAACCTTAATTAATGTCTCCATCTTTGCCAAATTGGTGACAAAATGGTTTATGTGTGATTATTGTATTTCAGTCCTCAGATGGTCACATTCCAAGTCAGGAAGCAGACGGTTTCTAATCCTAATGAGGACTCTCCTATTACTTCACTGGACTGATAAGGTACTAGTCTGTGACACTCAATTTTCAAGACCCAAACCCTATCAAGGAACTATCAAGTGATAGAATAGCTGCAGGATCATTAAGTGAATGTCTAATTAACTTATTATAAGGCATTTCTGTGCTGGCTATCAAATCCTTCCTCTAGGCGCCAATGCATCCATCTGACCTGATTTGATTGCACAGTCACATTAATGAGCTCTGTGATGTCCCACATACAGCTTCACCTCGCTTCCCAGCTGCAGCCAACAGCAGAGGGGTATTTAGAGTGGGGGGTTGATTGTGTGTGAGAAGGCGAGAGACCACAGTCCTAGAAGTGCAATGAGTGCAACCAGCACTTGAATGCCTCTACTGGTATTTAAAGGTTAATTTGTTTGTTTCTACAATTAAATGGCTCTCAATTAACTTTGTGTGTCAGATGTTTAAAAACTGTTTGATAAGTCTGCTAATGCTGAATTCTGTCAAGAGTCTAATAATGTGTGTGTGTGTGTGTCTGTATGGTATTGGTCTGCATGGGGGAAGGGAGGAAGAACCAATTTGAGGAGCAGGGATATCCCAAAAACAGCTTGCCTTCACAGCTCAGAGAAGGAATTGTTGTGTGGAATGAAAACCCATTTCAGTCTATGGGTGTCATGTGTCTGTGTTGGTGGGACAGAAGAGAAGAAAGGGAGAATTTATTTTCATGCAAAATGAAATAATTTGCATAACACGCGTGAAACTCATTTGCAACATCCCCCTGAAACTTTGCATGAAAACATCATGGAAAACAAGTAGACAGAAGAAGTTACAAGTCAATCATACACTGAATGAACTAGCAGCTGTGTGAAATTTTGGGTAATATTACTTTGTTCTGCTACCTACTGTCACGTTTCAAGACTTTTCTCAGTGTTTTAAACCTTTGGAATTGACTTCTACCTATTGATTGAGTTGCTTGTTTAACACATCTTTGAGTATAGAGTGTGTGACCGAAAGTATAACCAAAGGTCATTTTCTTAAGTTGAATGTGAAGGATAGTGGAAGGAGATTTTGTTAGGATTATGGTCTCTGTGTGCATAAGCCCTGGGTTTAAACTTTCACTTTATCCATCTACTGTTCTCTCTCTGAATCCCTCCGCTGGCTGAAGTCAGAGAGGTTCGCTGCACTGCCCCCTCCTGTATGGGAACAACTATGAATATAAATAGGTGAGCTCCTCAAGGTATTACAACTCATCCATGCTTGGCAGCTGGTTGAGAATGTCAATACTTGCATAATACAGGAATCGTAATTTCCCTCAATTTCTAAACGTTGGACTATGTTGTACGGAAGATTTACCTCCTGAACATTGTACTGTAACTTTAGCTGGGGAATGTTAAGATATGTTCACCTGATATTGTTCATGAGATTTGAAAAATACATGTCCTTTTATTATGCATTAGTATGTTTGTTGTGTTGCTGTTTTCTTCTGTCAGTTAAAAATGTATTCAAAGGAAATACAGAATTCCTCTTAGTATAAGGGTATGCTCTGATAATCAATCATACATCCTGAAACAGAAAACGTCTTTTTTGGATTTAGTAGCTCATTTTTCTGCATGTGCTACTTGGTATGTGGAGTTAGCAAATACAGTATGTACTGCTTGCCATTTTAATGTTTAAAAAAAAAAGCATAATATTATTCCTGGGACTTCCACAAAGATCTTAAGTAAATCTTGTAAGTGGACCACCGACATACCTGGCATGAAACAAATACGCAAATACCAGGATGAGCACAAAGAGCATTATCAGGCAGGAGACAAATCCAGAGACAAATAGGAAAAGACAATGACACGGTTTTAGCAGAGTAGGCCATTAAAATTCCATTTGAATCATAGCAGTCTGCAATTGTGAAAAACAGCAAAGCTGGGTAACACATAGAGCCTGATGCTGGGACTGTGTGACTCAATCCTCCCTGGAATTCAAAAATGTTGCTCCTTCCTGTGATCAGTCAGCCCGGGGCAAAGCTGGCACTGCTGGACTGTGCCTGAGTGAGAGAGAAAGAGACAGAGTGAGAAAAAGGAAAGGAGAGAGTGAGAGGAGAGAGAGATGTTGGTGTGTGGATGCGAGTTGGGCTCTAGGCCATGATACCAAACTTCCTTTGAACCAAGCAGCTGTGGGCTGCAAGACTGATATCATATTTAATGAAATAATTACATATACAGAGAAAAGTGCATTGGTTAGGCAGCGTACCTTTAGTGCTGGGGATCTGGGAGAATGCAGTGCTAATAAAGATGATTTGGCTTGTTGCCCCATCTCTCCGTCTCTCTCCCCCCTCTCTGTATAATGCATCACGCAGCCCTGATATTAAAATTTGTGCATAAAGTTAGAATTTTAAATGTTGGTAATATATGACTGCATTAATTTTATTTGTTTCTGTAGGCAAAGTTTCATTGTCAGCAGTCTTACCGGCACATAATTAAATTCTGTGTTTGCATTCACATTTGTACTATGGAGGACTCTAATATATTCCCTTTAAAAGTTGGTACCGTAGCATAAGTAAAATAAACATGATAAAACCCCAACGTTTTTATTTGAAAGCCGTGTTTCGCTAATAGGCCTAAACTGAGATATTGAAGCATTAAGTGCTTTATCTCATTTCTGTTAATTTTTGTCTGTGCATGTTTTGTTTCCATGGTAATATTCCAAAAACACTCATTTTAAAGTACAAGGAAACAATCCTAATTCATATAAAATGCCCTACTGCTTACATTTTAATGTGGATAACACTAACCTATTCAAAAATAAATGAAAAAATGCTAATATCCAAATCTTATTTAATAGTTTTATGTTGATCATTTAGAATATGTGTTATAATAGAGATAAAGTAGGCGTTTAATTTGAAATAGATCCTTTGTGCTGTTACAACTGTCCATGTGATGTATGCCAACGTGTCAATGCTCTCATCATTTCTGCTTACGCCGCATCCCCTGCCAAGTGGTGCATATATCAAATCCTTACAGAAACCCATAGCTCATCTTTCCTTGAGCAAACTACAACACACTATGCACTCTTACGTGGAATTTCACATAAGATTAATCTCTTAAATCAGGAGCGCCGGACAACTTAGAAGGTGCTGATAAATCTGTGCTCCTGTAAAATGTGCTGTTTCCCCATAGCTTTCACTTTTATATAGAGGATTCATATTATCATGCTTCTTCCTATTGGAAATCTATTTACATTACTGGATCTTACTAAATCTAAGGTGATCAATTTCAGACTTTCTTACAAGAATAAATAGAACCTCTCATTCTCATGTTTCCCCCCCCAAAACAAGTGTACCACCTTATCTGAAGTGCAGTGATTACCAGTGATTTATATATATAATAGCCATACCCACAACAAGTTAGCTCAATAACAGATAGATGGTGTTGCCTAGCAACTGCTGAGTGCCATAACAGCGACTAGTACCTGCTCCTGGAGGCAGACTCCATCTTGTAGGTTTCTCTGTCTTCTAATTGGCCAGGTGGGTAAACACTGATCCCTTGCTCCTCCATCCTCCCATTTCCAGCCAGGGTCTTAAGTGACAGATAGCAGTGGCATTATGCTAACCTTCTGACAGTGAGAATGTGCACAAATGCACTGCCACTGGCATCAACTGAAAAGAAATAAAATGTGGAGGATATTTACTCCCCATCTGAAATGTACTGCCTGAAAGTATCCCATATTCCGTCAATACATCAAGGTGTGTTGTCCCTCATTCCCAATCAATTAGAAATTATTCAGGAGGTAAATTGCATGAAATACGCTTGTGGCACTTCAAGCGAAGAGAAGTCAACAGGCTGCAGGGCTAGGTTGGTAATTATAAACAAGTAAACAGAGGAGCTGAGCTGGATGCAAAACATAATGTGGGCTTTACACCTTGTCCTACTTTTCGAAGATGGACATTGCGGTTACTCTTGTGTGGCAGTGCAACAAAATAACTGTCTTTAAACAGATGAGAAACTATCACACAGTAAGTTAATGGGTCTAAAGGCAATGTTTCACTGCCCTCTCTGGTTTAAAGTGCCAAGACTGTTGCACTTTTGCTCACACTAAGAATTACTAATTCAGCAAGAATATGAGCTGGTATCAAGCTTCTTTAATTTCTGTAAAATATGCTGTATGTTTAGGAGGCTGAGGTTTTGGATTTTCATCATTTTGTCTTTTTTGGCATACATATTTAAGTTGGGAACATTTCCTAGACGTTTGACTTAATTGTGAGCAATTAATTGTGTGCTATTTTGTGAATATACCCAGGGTTTGTGCCAGAGTACACCACTGCAAAAACATGTAATATAAAAAGTTGTGTCACAATAACCTCCCTGTGCTCAATTGTCCCTCATAAAATCAAGGGCAGAGTTAAAGCTGTTCACAGGTTTGTCATTCATAGATTTTATAAGCTGTATCAACATTCACTTTGAGGATTAGCTCTACTATAAAATGAATCATTAGCTTTAAAGTTAAATGTGCATTCAAACCAGTATTTGTGTGCTCGGTCAAAGATGGTTATTAGAGTGAGAAAAACCCATGCTGTATCATCTCAAACTTATTTACAAGTTTGACTTATGGTGTTCAGTACTTTTCTAGTCAAAAGCTACAGTTAGCATATAGGAAATAATTGTCAGAATCAATTCAGCACTAAATAGAATTACACTTTTGAGTGTCAGTATTAAAAGGATGAAAACGTAATCTTGAGTGTGACAGTTAAATGTGACAGGCAAATCACTAAATGTGAGCTGTTATCTGGTCTAGTTCACTGTACACAGAGCTGACATTACATGAATACCCATTATGCATTGAAGACAGTATGTGTAATATACATTCTCATCCCAATTAATATTATTTCATAAAATTTTACAGAATTGTTTGGACATTCAGGGTTTTTTCCTTCATAGCGGAATTTTTGGCGCCTCCCAAAGAGGTTTCTGGGAGCAAAAAGCAAAAAAGGTGAGAAGAAACTAGCAATTCAGATCCTCTTCAGATTTATTTAATAGCAATTTATCAAAGAACTGTTGAACAAGCAGAAAATACACTTAAATATGATATTTTTTACGTAAAGCAGTCAACACCCCCCTTATCCACGACCACTTTATTTTACATGAGATAGTGCCGATTGTTTTAAATGCTCAGCTGTGAACATAGACAGTATATACAACCTGGACGTAGCCTCCAGGTCTGAAAAGAAAGCCAACTCAGGAGTGCCTTAAACCTGAATTCTTTCTAATGACCAGCAGGGGGCGACTCCTTTGGTTCCAAAATGAATTCTGATTGTATAGAAATTGAAGAAAAAAGGACCCTCCTTCTCGTTTAATTTGTTACCTCTGTAAACATTTTCCTACCAAGTTTATGGTCTCAGTTGCTAGTTTCAAGACTTTCATAATATACCACGATGTTTGCTTAGTAAATTATGGTCCCATTTATAGTAAAATAGACAATAAAGCAGGGTATGTTTTAGGGTGGTTCCAAACTCAAGGCTTAAGAATGGTAATCTACAAACCGATGTGTGATGTCCATCGTTTATATAGAATCTTTGGCTGTTAAGCTAGCATTGATGGAATTTAAGTCAGTCAGGGGCAGTGGTTGTCTAGTGGTTTGTGAAGCGAACTTGTAAGCGGTGGGTCGCCAGTTCGAGCCCCCAGACTGGCAAGAGGTTGAGGTGGGAAAGTGAGAGCGACCGCTTGTCTCAGTGGGCCCCTGAGCAAGGCCCTTAACCCCTGATTGCTCCCCGGGCGCTGCACCGCGGCAGCCCACTGCTCCTAGTATGTATAGTTAAGGTTAACTTTTAATAGAATGGGTCAAATACAGAGAAGGAATTTCCCCAAGGGGATCAATAAAGGTTAGATTATTATTATTATTATTAGATTATTATTACTCTCCTGATGGTTTTGATAGTAGTATGTATTCACAGTTTTACCTTTCAGACTCAGTCTATCCAGTTGTTTGGGTTGTTTAGCGGCATTTGACGCCTTCTCTGGCATCTCTATGCAGCTAGTGAAGCAGTAGGTGACGACATGTACTTTAGCTAGTGGAGCTTTTTGGAGGGCAGACTTTAAATTGGATAACCAATCAGCTTTCAGTAAAATCCAGCTTATTTTCCATGTATTAATACAAGTGTATGTACACACATATACGTATTTTATTCCAGATTGCCAACCACTGTAGAACTACTGAAATCACCCCCACCTCAGATGCTCATCGTCTTATCAGGCGTGCATGAATAAAATTCAGCTTGTTTTTAATTTATAAATTAATTCTATAAAGTGTGAAGCAACGTCAGCCTCCCCTCTTCCAGCCCAACACCCCTCTCCCTTCCTACTTCCCCTGCCAATGGTCTAATAACATGATTATCTTTTAACCAGTTTAGTTAATTATGGTTTCATTTACTCATAATAGACACTTTTTTGATCAAATGGTCAGAATTAGGAGGGAAATGCATTGAGTCTGTTATTTACCTCAAATGACACAGTATGTAACAAATAGGAATCTTGAAGTTCATTTTCCTGGGGAGACGTTCTACACAGTCAGGGATGTGTTTGGATGTCTCTTGTGGCTGCCTTGAAAAGGTGTGTCACCTCACTACTTATCAATACTCACATCACTGCCTAATTAGCCACAATTAAGTTTGGAACGAGCTACAAATAGGAGGGCAAAATAGAACACTTAATTATCTTTCTCTTCAAGCTGTTTTCAGCCCTAGCAGGGAAATGCTAATAAGCTGGTCCTGAAAATAGCTCGCATTTTGGATTACCTTTTATCAACACGTTCCTAAATCAAAACAATCTGCTCTTAACTGCCAAATAAAATGCGTTTGCTGAGGATGAGGTATAGTACAGTACATTGCACTGTACATAGTCAATGCAGTAAATTAAGTGTTAGCTACATTCCCTCACTCCCTCTTCAAATGGAAATTCCATTTAATCAATAATTCAAAGTACTTGTGAAAAAAGTGCTTGAATCTCGCACTGAGATGTTGAGCTACTTACTGGTTGAAATTACCATCCTCAGTGTTTACAGGTTTTGCCAAAATGCATAGGAGTGCATAGATGAGACTGAATTGATAATTGGAATCTTAACAAGCACACTCCTCTTATAAGCCATCGCACTATTGAGAATGCATATTAATAGGCTTATTTTCACAACGTATTGAAGTTGGTGTGAATGTTCATGTTTCTCTGTATGTTTGTTTGAGTGTGTGTGGATTTGTGTGTGAATACATAAACAGATGTCATAGTTCTTGCTGTGTCGTTTAAATAGACGAGAGATACAGTTACCAGGCTGCACAGTGTGTTAGGATATTTTCCAACATGTTAATGCCATGGCAAATACATGACATTTAGCTCTAATTAGTCTTCCTACATATCTGCAACACATGCCGGCATTTAGTCACGTCTCTCCATTTATCACTGGCCCCGTGGCATGCATTAGTGTAAGTGAGAGGAGCTGAGATAGCCATGTGTCACTATGAAGACGAGGAGGAGTTGGTGGCCATCTCAGGAGACTTGGAGGGGAGTAGATTCATTTGCTGTGGTGCTGATGATAAGACAGGTCATCTGTACACACAGGCTGGATGGCAGCGCCTCCAGTAGTGAAGAGCAGAGGAGAGGAAAGGGGAAGAAATGGAGCATGGGAAAAGGGTGGACGAGAGGGGTGCAGGGGTGCATCCAAGCCCTACTCACACTGAGCTGGGAGGCGAGAAGGAGAAAAAAGCCGTAGTGACTGATAAAAGAGCCATTCAGCTGAGAACACCAAGGACCTAATCACTAAAAACAGCCTTGATATTGAGCCAGATCCCAGAGGAGCAAAGAATGGGGAGATAGAAGGATTTCTGTAACCCCTTCATTAGTAACTTTTATTTATTTGCCCGCATGACGTATATCAAAAGATATTAGATTCAAATTCAATTAGGTTTTATCTGAGTTGGAAAAATAGTTGAGAGAGAGTGAGGGGGCATTAGAAAGACTGAGGAAGACAGAGAAAAAAGAAACCAAGGAGCTAGTTGAATGTATTTGGGATTAGTCAATGCCTGTAGACATGTCATGAGTTGCAACACTGCTGCATTTCTCTTGTGCAACAAAGTGTGTTTACATTTTAAATCAAATCCAGATGGAAATGGGATTTTTAGCCTTCAGTGCTGTTAGCCACTCTGAGCAGCTTTAACTCTTCACATTTGACTGCCTCTTAGGCAGCAACCTGGAAAAGGCTTTTCACAGCACTTTTGTAGCTAGCAGGAGATTACCATTGTATTTTAGTCCTCATATATTATTCCTTTGCCTCAGAATAGATCTGTACTGGGAAGAACTTACCTTGCTCAGTCATGGACTATCTTCCATAAATACAGTTTTTGGTGGCTACATGTAATTAAAAGTTTATTTACAAGATTAATAGACACTAAGTTTAGAGCTACACAAAAGGGAACAAAAAAAACAACTTATTGAAATAAGTGTATAGTTCTAACTATAATGATACATTATGGATGTTTTTATATGTAATTAATTATTCATTCTCTAATAATTATTGTCACAATGTCATTGTAAAATCAATGCACAGTATCTCCCTCTGCAAAAAATGATAAAATATCTAAGTAAACGTGTACATATTAACAATAACCTTTTTTCGCTGTGGTGGTATTTGGATAATAATTTTGATATTTAAAGTTTATTTTTGGCCTTTTATGCCTTTATTGTATAGGACAGTGGATAGAGTCAGAAACAGGAAAGAGTGGGGAAGGACATGAGGTCGGAATCGAACCTGGGACAGCCGCTACGTCTCGCAACTTAACTGTTAGGCTATTAGGGCGCCCACATTAACAATAACCTTGCATTTCCCATTCAGTTGTGGCACACTTTTGATAACTTTAGAAGAGATCATGTTCATACTGTCTGCCATTGTCTGTAAGCGGAAGTGGAAACAACGAATGCAAATATTTTACCTGTTAAAAGTGTTGCACTGGAAAACAACATGGTCAGTTGAGTTTCAGTCGAAGTGTGGATAATGTTCAGTCTGATGGCCTGATATCAGGTTTCACCCAGCTAACAGTAAAAAGGATGATATTACTGTGCAGTTTGTCACGTAGCGTACCAGAATCTGTAGGACATAACTCACCTTACTTCAACTGTTTAAAACAATGTGGTCAGTTGAGTTTCAGTGGAAGTGTGGATAAAGTTCAGTCTGATGGCCTGATATCTGGTTTCACCCAGCTAACAGTAAAAAGTAAGATATTACTGTGCAGTTTGCCATGTAGCGTACCAGAATCTGTATAACTCACCTTACTTCAACTATTTGATAAAAGTAACTGCTGGCAATTTGACTTGGGTTCAATTAGCATTTACCGTCATGTGAAATATATGTACATCCCATAGGGCTGGTCCTGAATATTCGGTTGTTGTGGTGGTATTCGGATAATAATTTTGATATTTGAATAGTTGTGCGCGACCCTGCCGAGCGCTTCCGAGGCTCTAGTACGCCACTGAGGTTGTAGTATGCGGACCTACCAATTCTGATGTCACGCTCCACTTTGCCCATGTTAGTAAACAAACAATTGTATTCTAAGGGGACCCCACCCGGCTACCGCTATGGCTCGGGCCCAATATTTGATTGGTCGTCATTAATTGGACCCGAATATTCGAAGAACAGCAATTGGTATTTGAAACAGCCCTAACATCCCATGGCAATTGTTTTTTTTGACAGATTTGGATGAGCAAACATTTGATTCTCTTTGAAACTGTGCCAACAAATAAAGGTGATATACTTTAACAACACAACAAGGAAATTTGAGCTTTTTCAGACATTTGTTCAACAAAGATATAAAAATATCCTTCTGTGGTGAAAGTAAATACATTATTAGCCTAAATAACTTCTTGTAGGTGTTTGCATAATTGTCCACTAGACTTGGATATCAGCTTGCTGAAATGTTTGACCTCCCTTTCATGCAATGTGCCTTCAGTTGCAAAGTATTTGAGGATTTACTTGCATGTACTGCTTGTTTCAAATCCCTACACAACATTTCAGTGGGATTCAAATCTAGGTTGTTGTTTTTTACTCACTGGGCCATTCAATAATCCTCCATCTCTTCTTTTTGAGGCATTCCTTGGTGGATTTGCTTGTATGCTTTGGATCATTATCCTGTTGAAAGGTCCTCATCCAGTTCAGTCTCAACTTTCAGACAGATGGCCTCACATTATCTTCAAGGACTCTTTGATATGACGCAGAATTCGTAGGTGAATCAATGGCTGCTAGCTGCCCAGTCCCTGAGGCAGCAAAGCAACCTTAAACCACAACATTTTCACCAAGCTTCATAGTCAGTATGAGGTTCTTCTTCTGAAAAGCTGTCTTTAGTCTGTGCCAAACATGGCTACTGTTTCTGTGGCCAAATTTAGATTCGACTGTCCAGAGCACATTATTCCAAAAGATCTGTCTTTGCCTGTATGTTAATTGGCAATGGCAATCTGTAGGTTTGCTCTCATATTCTTTGTGGAGAGCAAATGCTTTGTACAACCATACCTCTCTTTTTCACTGTAGACGCATTCACTGTGACACCAAGAGTTACAAGACTTACCTGCAGATCCTTTGATGAAATTTTGGGGCTCTTGGAGACAAATCTTTTCATCAGATGGTCTGCTCTGTGCTAAATTTGCCGGGGCGGCCAGTACTGGACAAATTGCCAATCATTTGAAATCTATGCCACTTGTAGATGATTTTTCTTACAGTCGAATGATTTATTTCAAATAATTTGGATATCATTTCAAATTCATTGCCAGACTCAACCTTGGCATCCACAACCTTTTTGCTGAAGGCCTTAGAGAGCTCTTTGGATCTTTAAATATGACTCGTTCCACCTGTCACTCCCTAAGGAGGTTGTCACCTAATTTGGAGCCCCTAACTTTAATTCTAACTTTATGGATTTGAAGGTGTGATAAATGAACTGATTTTTCCACAGACAGTTTAATTTATAGAATTTTTTAAAATGACTACAAAATGTCATAAGCTACAAAGTGTATCGCCTTTACCTGTAGTCACTGTTTCGAAGAGCATCAAGTGTTTGCTTGTTCAAGTATGTAGAAAACAATTTCCTTGAGATGTATTTTTTTTAAGATGACTGTAGATATGACTACTTACCCTTTAATGGGGAAAGTAGCAGCTGTCATGGCCCAGCTTTGAGAATGACAGGTGGATATTAATCTTTTGTCTTCCTCGCATCATTGTCATGTGGCAACCTCAAGCAATGGGCTTTGTTTCCCTGTTATTTAAACTTAAGGCTAACAACAAGCAGCTAGCTTGTTGTCTCCCCGTTGCTCTGCTCTGAGGACTGAGCCGCTGTGAGGGACAGAGGAGGATGATTGACAGGTGACATCCTGACAGATTTACTTTTGATAAATGCTGCTGCCAGAATTTTTATTAAGTTGTAAACAACACCCAAAACACGTGAAATATTTTTTGATGTCTCATAATCTAGAGAACATGCAAAAAAAGATGATTGATATTCATTTATTCAAGCTCTGATGCTGTGTTTTCGGAGCCGTGTGACAGGGTGGGCCTCAGCTCTAAAAAAGGGGCCACTCACGCACACCCATGGTTACGAGTATGCTGGGTTACTCAGGTCGTGGGGAGAGACAGTGTTTGGAAGTAACGCAAGACTCTTTCCACTGCTAGGAGCACAACATCAGACCTCCTGAAAACAGCTACAACGACAGCACAATTTTAAGCTTGTGGAAATACCACCAAAGATGAGCCCTCTGCAGCTGAGGGGGACAACTGAAGCCCTGCAATGGCTAAACAACCAAAACTGGATTTTGATCATGGACAGCAGGCTACCAGCTACAAATAAGTAATGAAGCTTGTGGCTAGATATGTGGTGGATGAAATGTTGACTATCACCGGAATAACTCTGTGTTTTAGACAGATATTTGGACAAATACCGGTCACAAAAAAACCCTAAAGTAAAAAATGTGACTTGTGAGATATTTAGACAAGGAATAGAAGGTAAGTAAGCTGAGCTACAAAAAGCATGTAAAGAGATAGATAGTGATAGAAATATTTTAGCTTGTTGGCCTGTTTTAAAAAAAATCTTGTTTGGGTCTACCTGTTAGATTCCAGTTGAAGATTTTACTTGGGTTTTAGCTGCTTTATTAAATACCAGAAGTTGTTTAAAAGATTGTGTTGCATCACCAGTTTGAGCTAGCCAGATGGACTCCTAGACTGCAGACAAGAAAAACTGTCAGTACGAAGCCTTAGCTGCACTTATGGCAATTACCTGTTCACACAGAGCCACATGTGCAGGTCTGAATTTTGATGCAGTTACCAATTTTGTGCAAGTGATGTAACGACTAGTGTAACACATTATTGTCAGGGAGTAATAATTAAAGTAATAATGTGATCTCTGTAAAGAGTAATTTGTGAGCGACGATCCCAACTCTGGCGAAAGATTGGGTTGAGTGGAGCGAGAGGCTGCAGTCACCACTGAAATGTGTAAATTACATTATTAGTCCGTAGCATGCGCTGCAGGGTTTTATTTCACATTTGAGTTTTTAACACCTTTACCATGACCCCCTGTGACCTCTAGGTGAAGAACTGCTGGGTTAAATAATTGAAAAAATCCCAAAGTTCAGTGTTATAAATTGTTACTGGAGTTCTATCTAACAGAAAATGTATGTTTTTAGGCATAAACCTAGCCTTATGTGATTGTGTTACTTATCCGATATTTCTGCAGCAAGCAATGTAAAGGCAGAAAAGCCAGTTAAGGTGTATGTGGAACTAGGGTTATAATACATAATGGTGGTTCTATTTCACACAACAGATTTCCCTTTTAATGAGGTTGTTTTGGCAGAGGGAGAAGCCTGATAACTGTCTTTTGTGTAAATCACTTAGTAACACTATTAGACTGCTCATGAGCTTCAATTTAGAGCCAGTCTCAGGTCAAATCTTCAACTTTATACACTGGGAAAATTAAACCACACTCACACAGTTTCATATTGATTATTTTTGCAATTACCATCTAAATAACTAGAATAATAGGTTACATTCCAGTCATAATAGAGGCTATTATCAGTATGAGTCCAATGGGGCAGCAATGACTAGTTCTATTATTGAATAACCTGTAATTTATTTTATTGATTGATTAATTGTTTTGTCAACATGTAAGAAAATAGCATGTACTAGTTTTCAAAGTAGAAACTCTATGTTTATGATTATTGTAGCCAGATTACAGTAAAGATGATTAATACGTATTTCTTACCAGTATGAATCGGGCAACTGGATAGGAATGCATTCTTCACCTACAGCTTCAAATTTGAAAAATGCTGCCAAATTATGGTCATTATTTGAAATGATACATTATAGGTACCTTGATTAAATCTTCCTCTACCAACAACCACACAATTCTGCACTACTTCATCTTGAAGTGGTTGGGTATAAGTCATATTCCTTCCAGTTCATACTAAACAAGACATCAATGGAACATGGAAACATTTAAGGAATGCAGTTTACCCTCTTTGCTGCCCATTCCAACTAATGCTCTATCCACATCCTCATACCAAAACACTTGCTTGATCAAGGATAGCTGCATGTCCCATTTTTCATTTGTCTTTTAAAGTACATTTTAACCCTCTGAACCCCAAGCAGTTTTTCTGCATGTTTTGCTCCTGCTATACATTTGTACTCACTGTAAGCTCATTGTTCACTGCAATATAAAGTCCTGCACCCCTATAGAAACATCACAACCATGGCTAGAAGCAGAGGGGGAATCAGAAATCTGTTTTGAGCTGTAAAACAAAGTTAGAGTGCACTAAATCAGAAAATAAATAAATTAAGGAAAGTTAAACACCGATCAGGCATAACATGACCAACGGTCTAAAATTGGGTTGGTCCCCCTTATGTGGTCAAAACTGCTCTGAACCACTGGGCATGGACCAGAGGACCTCTCAGGGTGTCCTATGGGGTCTGGACCCAGGACGTTGGCAGTGGATCCTTTGGGTACTCTGGCTTGTGCAGTGGGGCCTCTGTCAATCAAACGTGTTCCACTGCATCCTGTTGATGCTTGATCAGAATGGGGTCTAGGAAGTTTGGAGTTCAAATCAACATCTTGGGCCATTGTCATGTTCCTCAAGATGTTCCTGATTGTTTGATGTTTTTGCCATGTGGTGGGGTGCATTTTCCTGCGGGGGTAGGCCAGTGACATTTGGGATTTCCATTTGCATGAGGGAGTGTGTTTGTTCTGGTACAATGTTTATTTGGGTGTCTAAGTCTCATCAACACAGATGCCAAAATCCAAGGTTTTCC